>BLBF01012411.1:0-14566 GCA_015471245.1 Laticauda colubrina | reverse complement strand
GAATCATCTCTTCTATTCATGCTTTCAGGTCTTTTTTTCAATCTATAGCTTCTCTGAGGATTCTGTGGTTGGGGTTTTCTATAGTGGCTAGGGTTTTAGTGCCACTGAAGTTGATGTTGTGACCTGTGGTTTTCATGTGTTGGACTAGTGAGGAGGTGTGTTCCAGCTTTTTTACTGCATTTTTGTGTTCATCTAGGCGGGTACTTATTCTTCTATTGGTCTGTCCAATGTATGTGGCCGGGCATGATGTACAGGGAATTTCGTATATGCCTTGGTTTTCCAGGTCAATTTTGTCTTTGGGGTTCCTCAGGATGGCTGCTATTTTTTTGTCTGTTTTGAAGGCAGTCTTGATGTGATGCCTGTGTAGTATCTTACTGATTTTATCTGTGGTACCTCTTATGTAGGGCAGGACAGCTGTTCCATGGATCTGTTGATCTTCTAGGTCTCTGTTATGTCTTGGTGTGTTTTTGTGGATCAAGTTGGTGATTTTGTTTTTGTGGAAGCCATTGGCTGTCAATACTTCAGTCAGGGTGCATAGTTCAGTCTTTATATGTGTCTTATCTGCCAGGCATTTGGTTCTGGTAATTAGTGTTTTCTCTACGGAATTTATCTGTGCTGGGTGGTGGTGGGATTGGGTGTTGAGGTAGCGGTTGGTGTGTGTTTTCTTTTGGTATATGGTGTGTCCCAGTGTGCCATCTGTTCTTTTGTAGATTAGTACATCTAGGAATGGTAGCTGTTTGTTTATTTCCGTTTCCATGGTGAACTTGATTTTGGGGTGTGTGTTGTTTAGGTGTGTTAGGAAATTGTTTAGGTTTTCTTTTCCATGGGGCCAAATCACAAATGTGTCATCGATGTATCTTAGCCATAGTTTGGGTTTGTGGGTGGCATTAGCCAGGGCTCTGGGTTCAACTTGGAGAGCTGAAACTGAAAATACTTATAAAAATGATAAACTCTCAAAAAAACTGAAAAAATTAGAAAATGACAAGAAAATTCCCAATAACCCACAACAATACCTGAAACAACTAGTATACAACGTTTCCAACAGAGAACTCAACAAAACAGAAACAGATGTCCTATCCAAAGGATTCAATTATGCCATAGCACCCAAAAAAATCCCAACAGAATCCATCATATGTGCAGTAGAATCCAGCCTAACCAAATTAAATACAGATGAAGCTGACAGAATAAGACACCAGGTTACTCACATCTTATGCACAACGAAACCACCCAAAAATAATTTGCAAAAAGATGAATTCAGAGCGTTACAAACCCTGAAAAATGATAATAATATCATAATACTCCCAGCAGACAAAGGAAATGCCACAGTAGTAATGGACAGAAAAGACTATGAAACAAAACTGACAGACCTACTCCAAGACTCCACATACAAACCTATAAATACAGACCCAACCACACATCTAGAAAAATCAACCAAGAAGAAAATTATAACCAGCCACATAAGCAAAGAAATCCAACAGACGATCATCCCAAGAGAAAAATCTTCTAGATGCCCCAAATTATACGGCCTCCCAAAAATACACAAAGAAGGCATACCTCTCAGACCCATAGTCAGCTCCATAGGAGCACCATTACAAAACCTAGCTAAATACTTAGCAAAACAACTACAGCCCCATGCTGAAACCGCAGCTTCATATGTACAAAACTCATACCACTTCTTAGAAATGATCAAAGATCTACACGTAGAACAAGAAGATCTGCTTGTAAGTTTCGACGTGGTTTCACTATTCACTCAAGTCCCAATAAAAGAAACTCTTGAAATCATCAAAAATAAATACCAACCAGCCAAAGACCTCATGGAACTAACAGAACACTGCCTAACCAACACATATTTCATATACAAAGGACAAAGATACAAGCAAATTGAAGGAGCCCCTATGGGATCACCACTGTCACCCGTCATTGCAAACCTGTTCATGGAAGAATTTGAATCCAGAGCCCTGGCTAATGCCACCCACAAACCCAAACTATGGCTAAGATACATCGATGACATATTTGTGATTTGGCCCCATGGAAAAGAAAACCTAAACAATTTCCTAACACACCTAAACAACACACACCCCAAAATCAAGTTCACCATGGAAACAGAAATAAACAAACAACTACCATTCCTAGATGTACTAATCTACAAAAGAACAGATGGCACACTGGGACACACCATATACCAAAAGAAAACACACACCAACCGCTACCTCAACGCCCAATCCCACCACCACCCAGCACAGATAAATTCCGTAGAGAAAACACTAATTACCAGAACCAAATGCCTGGCAGACAAGACACATATAAAGACTGAACTATGCACCCTGACTGAAGTATTGACAGCCAATGGCTTCCACAAAAACAAAATCACCAACTTGATCCACAAAAACACACCAAGACATAACAGAGACGTAGAAGATCAACAGATCCATGGAACAGCTGTCCTGCCCTACATAAGAGGTACCACAGATAAAATCAGTAAGATACCACACAGGCATCACATCAAGACTGCCTTCAAAACAGACAAAAAAATAGCAGCCATCCTGAGGAACCCCAAAGACAAAACTGACCTGGAAAACCAAGGCATATACGAAATTCCCTGTACATCATGCCCGGCCACATACATTGGACAGACCAATAGAAGAATAAGTACCCGCCTAGAGGAACACAAAAATGCAGTAAAAAAGCTGGAACACACCTCCTCACTAGTCCAACACATGAAAACCACAGGTCACAGCATCAACTTCAATGGCACTAAAACCCTGGCCACTATAGAAAATCCCAGCCACAGAATCATCAGAGAAGCCATAGAGATTGAAAAAAGACCTGACAGCATGAATAGAAGAGATGATTCCACCAGACTGTCAATCATTTGGAAGCCAGCACTCTCAAATAGAAAGATCTCCATGCCACAAGCCAGGCAAACACCTGGGCAAAAACAGACTCCCTCTGATAGCTCCAACCTAACCCCCCCACCAGGCACCCAGGTGAAACCCAGCTTGCAAATGAATAGCAGCTTGCTAATGAAGAGCAGCCGTCCCTTCACACGGAGCCAAGCTGCATTAAAAGCCTCCAACACAAGAACAGACTGTTGCCAGCCAATCAAAGCCACAAAACAGACAGAAGAAACCAGGAACACCAATCAATCAAACTCCAAGTCCAATGAAACAGGTCCAGGCTCCCAACCAATCAGAATGGACCAGCCTCAAATTTAAAACCAGGAGCTGTAAGACCCATATCCATACAGAAGCCTGAAGATGGCAGATGAGATTCTGCTGAAACGTTGCTACAACTTTAACAGAACTACAATGACGTGGGATAATACCCGAAGGAAGCTAAACAGCACACACACACACACACATATATATATATATATATGGTTTTTACCTTTGAAAGCCACTCAGAGTCAGAGTGAGTTGGGTTGCCATATAAATTTTCTTAAATACAAATAAATAAAAATACCACTTATACTTGCTATTATGAAACTGAATATGAAAATAAGAGAAACAACAGCAAATGATTGTTGCACATATAAGTTACAGTACAGTATTGTGTAAATCTCTAAATTTAAAATAAAGCAAAAAAAAAACAAAACCCCACAGAAACACAAAACTGAAATAAGATTTTCTTTACCTTTGGAGACTTCTGCCACACCACGACATAACTGTTCTCTCATGACATCATTCAGGGTCACCAGAACAGCCTCACTGAGCTCTGAGAGGACCTGGGAAGTTGGAGACCTAAAAGCTGTTGTGCTGTCACTGGAGAGCTTCGTAATTTCATTCATATCAATGTTTCTCACACCAACTGCGAAGACCCTGACACCCGACTGGGACAGCCCTAAGACTGCTGCCTCCCCATCATCTTCTGGCTTGCCTGCTGTTACAATGACAGCAATCTGAGGGACATTCTGGTCTTTCCTGCTGCCAGCCTCCTTAACAAAATGTTTTGCTTGGATATGCTTGACACCTGCTCCTGTGTTGGCAATTCTGCCTCCTTTGTAGGCTATCCTTTTAACTGCTTCCAAGATACGTTCCTTGTCAGAGAAATCCTTCAGAAAGAATTCATCACTCACATCAGAATTGTATTGCACTAAACCAACTTGAATGGAATCGCCTTCATCATAAATAGTATTGATTAAGTCATGTATAAATTCAACAACATTGTGGAAATTGTCTCTCCCAAAATTGATAGAGCTATCCAGCAAGAAGACAATATCACCTTGTTTTTTATCAACTAAATATTTTAAAAGAAAAAAGAAAACAGGAATTAGTACATTTTAAGGCATTTTGCTTTAATTATTATGTTTAGAAATGTGCATGATTTCTGTATTCACAGAAATCATCAAATATAATTCTAGTCATTGTTATTGAGAACGATCATAATGTATTTTCTGAATAAGTACTTTCACAGTGAATAGCACTTTTCCTGACTCTCAGCTTTTGATATCTTATTGGTGAATAAGCTAAAACTATATTTCAAGGTACCAATTCCCTGCACTCTCAGTAGAAAAGGAGATAGTACCCTCCTACAGTTCAAAAGTTTCTTGAATCCCATTTTTAAGACTTTACATCAAGATGATCGAGTACATAAATTAAATCCAGAAAAAGTAATAAGCTACAGCAGTTCAAGATCAGGCAGAGAAAAGGAAAAGAGCAATGTAGAGAAATGCCTCTTGCCCCCTTTCGAATAAGCCCAGTAATTTACATATTACAGGCTCTGGTGGACTGATGCAATAAAAACAACCTGGTTTTAAATGTTAACAAAACAAAGGAGATCCTTGATAATTTTAGAAAGAGCCAGCATAGTCATACTCTATTTTTGTATCAAGGCTGCAGCTCTGGAGATAGTCAATAGTATTAAGTATTTGGGGGTGCAGATAATCTGACTTGGTCTCTTCGTTCCTTATCTTTAGTGAAACATGCAAACCAATGTTTGCATTTCCTGTGTTGGATGAGAAGAGCATCACTTGGACTTCAATAAGGCATTTGATAAAGTAAACTACAACCTACTATTTGATAAGATAGTAAAATGTAGGTTAGACTGCATCACCACCAAATGGATTCATAACTGGCTGACCAACTGCACTCAATGTATAGTCCTCAGTGGAACTGCATCTACATGCAGGGAAGTATGCAGTGGGGTACCCCAAGGCTCTGTTTTAGGCTCATCTTTATCTCTGATTTGGACAAAGGAATAGATGGGGAACTTATCAAATCTGCCAGCAACACCAAGCCGGCAAGAATAGCCAACACTCCAGAAGATAGGCTTAAGATACAGAAGGATCTTGACAGACTTGAACTTTGGGCGCTATCTCACAAAATGAAATTCAGTGGCGAAAAAAGTAAGGTTCTATATTTAGGCAAGAAAAATAAAATACACAGGTACAATATAGGTGGTACTTGCTCAATAGTAAAAACTGTGGGAGGGATCTTGGAGTCCTAGTGGACAATCTTTTAAATATGAGACTGCAATGTGCTGCAGCTGACAAAAAAGTCAGCACAGTTCTAGGCTGCATAAATAAAGGGATAAAATCAAGATCATGTGAAGCATGGGTGTGAATCTCAATTGTGTCCTGGCCAGTTCGTGATGTATCACAATGTTTTTTGCCTTTGCTGAGTCAGTGTGGCCATGGCCTGCATGAGCTGTATCTGGCCTGCGGGCTGCCAGTTTGACAGTTCTGAAGTGAAGTATTAACACCACTTTATAATGCTTTGGTAAGACCACACTTGGAATACTGCATCCAGTGTTGGTTGCCAAGATGTAAAAAAGATGTTGAAACTCTAGAAAGAGTGCAGAGAAGAGCAACAAAGACTGGAGTTTAAAACATGTAAAGAATAGTTGCTGGAATTGGGTATGTCTTGTTTAATGAAAAGAAGTAGGGGTTACATGATATCAGTGGTCCAATATCTCAGGGGTTGTCACAAAGAAGCGGGAGTCAAGACAGGACAAGAAGCAATGGATGGAAACTAATCAAGGATAGAAATAACCTAGAACTAAGAAGAAAATTCCTGACAGTGAGAACAATTAATCAGTGGAACAACTTGCTCCAGAAGTTGTGAATGTTCCAACACTGGAAGTTTTTAAGAAGAGATTGAATAATCATTTGTCTGAAATGGTATAGGAGGTTGGACTAGAAGAGCTCCAAGTCTATTCTATTCTATTCTATTCTATTCTATTCTATTCTATTCTATTCTATTTTATTCTATTCTATTCTAATACTATTCTGAAGCACATCTTTCTCCTTCTGTCCTGGCCTCTTATTACAGTTGAGAATGTTTTAACAAACTGCATCACTGTTTGGTTTGGTGGAAGCAGTGCCTCTGATAGAAAACCCATACAGAGTGGTAAGGACAGCTGAGAAAATTATAGGAAGCTCACTTCCTGTTATTCAGGATATTGCTTATAAGCACTATGTTCTTAGAGCTCGAAGCGTTGTTAGAGACCCCACACACCCACTTCATGGTCTGTTTTTGTTGCTTCCTTCTGGGAGGTTTCAAAGTATCTGTAGCAGGACTACTAGATTTCATAACAGCTTTGCTCCTTATGCCATCCATCTTGTAAACTTGCAAGTTTCTTCCCCCCCCCCCCCACCATGTACTCTATATGTATACATTCACACTAGACTGTGATGTTTCTCTGTGTTATATACATGTATGTATGTGTTTATATGCATAATGGTTATTTTTTGAAAGCTGAATGCAATGAAATTTCATTTTAATGTATGCTGATCAGTGTACTGTGACAATAACATTTTTATTCTCTCCGTTCCATTCCATTCCATTCCATTCTACACTATTTTAAATAAAGGATAAATTTCCCAAATTTTCAGGATCCATATTCCATTTAAGGCAACAGATCAAGTCCAGTTCTGAGGAAGTAAGCCTGGGAGTGGTTTGTAATCCACAGATGGTACAGAAAGAAGAAGGAAGACAAGTAGATATGAGAGAGTTTGAGATTGTGGGGAAAGAGTTGTTTTCTTTCCATTCTATTCCAGTGGAATGGCTGTCTATTGTTGCATTGTTAGTAAATAAATGAAACAGTTTTTGTTTTAATAATTTTACCTTCTGAAAAATTCCTTGCTTAAAACCTATTGCATCTATCTTAATTAAATAAACAACTCAGTCCACCTTCCCAAGTACTGTACACAGATTTTGATTTCTGCAGATGAAACTGCAATACAACACAAGATGAAATTGGTGTATAACCAAGGTGCAGATCCCCACTTTTTGCTTGGCTCGCCATCCGTGCAGGTCACTGGCCTCTTTCTAACTGCAGGGACAGGTAATGCCATCCTCTTGCCTTCCTAGCCCATTGCAGATTTAGCCCTACCTGTTTTGTAAACACAATTCAAAGCTATTTATTTCTCCAAGCAAAGCAGTCTTGAATTGCAGCACTGAATATGTTCTTCATCTTTTTTCTATAATCTTTCAGTTGACCCATCAATCAATTCAGTCAATGAACTATCCTCACCTGCCAAACTTCATGTTCCATTCGACCCATTCACCATTTTGACTTCTGCCCAGAATGGGTGAAGCAGGCTTCCTTACTTTTCCATCCTCTACCCACATACTACAAAGATTCCCTTACTACTTTTCTTTACCATTTTTAAAAACATCTTTCATTTTTTAACACCTTTTATTTTAAAGGTTGCTCTTTTATGTTTATGAAGCTGAACAATCACTTCTTCCTTATTAGCAAAGTTTGTATGGACCAGTAAAGGGGCATAGGAACAAACTCACTTGCTACTGCTTTAATTATGGTAGCATGGGAGGGTATAATGATATCATAAAAGGGAAAAAGAAAGGGTTTTGTGTTGATTACAGAGGAAATAATATGGGAAACAGGGATGAAGGTGTTTGTGTGGGCAAAAGTTTGGGAAACAAAAGGAAAGGAGCTCATTAGAAAAAAAAACAAACCATAAAAGGAAAAGGCAGGCAGAAGCAGATTCAGCGACACAATTACCAAGCATCAAGGCTTGCCTTTCTAGTATGCATGAGAAGGGCCAGAAGTAGTAGTGTGACCAATTAGGTTATATAAGTAGCCAAAGTTAGGCTGAGAACATTCTGGCTCTGTTGCCAACCCACTGAAATTTAGACTGGAAATTCTGAACTTGGCTTGAGAGTCACCTGGAGCTCTATCACAGACAAGCAGCTTCGCCTGGAAGGCAGAATTACCCAAGAGGTCTAGATTTGTTGATTAGAGGTAGGTAGTTTCATTCTAACTTGTTTACACAAAAGCACGTTCTAAACTGAGCCTCTTATTAAACATGCAAAAAAAGTACAATGTGAAAACTACATTAATCTTTGAATATTGTAAAGAAAATTGAAAGCTAAATTTTAATGGTGCCTTTTCATGCAATAGCTTGTTGCAAACTCTATTCTATTTTATACAAAGCAGCGTGTTGACCCCATCTATAGGGACTACTGAAGTGAAAACAGAAATCAATTTTCATTTTCATACACCTATTTCTTTAAATCCCCCTGAATATTATTCCAACTCCACATTTTAATTTAAAAAAAGAAAGACTGACCAGTGATAACTTCAGTAGGTAGTTCAGTTGGTGGTTGTACTGTATCAATTGCTGCACGGACCCGTTTTTCTATTGCTGGGAGCTCAGTAAAATCTCTCACAATAATTGCAGTTTGGGGATTGTTGGTGATCCTTTGCAATTCCGCACTGTCTACTTGTCTTGTTCCAATTCCCAGAGTACGAACCCCAGAGTTCTGCACCAGAATAGTAGACCTGCTGATATCATCCTGGGATTTCCCTCCAAGCAAGAGAATTAAATGCTGGGGGACTCCATCTTCTCGCCTACTTCCTGCTGATCTGATGAAGAGTGTCTTCATGACATGGTCCAGAGCTTTCCCAACATTCAGGGGAGAACCACCTTTGTGCCTTAAGCGCCGTATGGCTTGTAGTACACTCTCTTTGGTCCGGTAGGTTTTTAAGTCAAACTCGGGAAACACTTCATTGCTAAACTGGACAACAGCAATTCTCACTTTGCTTGGTTGGATATCTAGCTTCTGGACAATCCGGTAAATGAAATCACGAATATGAGCAAGTCCATCTGGTCTGACATCATCAGAGCTATCGACAAGGAAGACAATGTCCATGGCTTCACTGTCAATGTCTGCAATGAGGGGTGGGGTGAATGGGAAAACAGAATGAGACCAGCTTTTTTCTCACAGAAAGGAGTTCATGTCTAATATGCAGCTTCAACCCCTGGCTAGTCCCTGTCTCAGTGAAGAGAATCTGGGGAAGCAGCAGTAGACAATTTAAAGTCCTGTCAGTTAAGAGGTAAGGCTGGTCCAAAAGGACCAGTGGTCAAATGCTGAACTTACACTTTATTTTCCTCTGCTTTTTTTTTTAATCAAAAACACCTCTTACAATTCTGTTTGGTGCTTTGGATCCCTGAAAATGTGGCAACTCAGGCTCTCAAGTGAGAGGGTTGTCATCCTGGTCCCAATATAGAAATAAAATTTGTCTTGGGCCTAGAGAAATACTACGGCTCTGCCTTGCCAAATACCGAGAATAATGCACCTCTATGCTAGTCACTGCAAAAAGGAAGCAGGAAAGACAGGCAGATGATGGGGCAATGTTCTACGCAGACAATCCTACAAACATCTTACCTGTAGGGAGACTTGTGTCAGCAATGATTTTTCGTATCTGTTGGGTAGTTAATGTTGTAAGAGGGGTTAACATTTTCTGTTCCAAACTAGGTAGATCTTGGTAACTTGACACTTGAAACACATAATCAGAACTAAGTGCTATTTTGGTCATTTCCTCGGGATCCACATTCTTTCCAATAGGAAGCGGAGCCACACCAATCTGTTTGATCAGGTGTACTGGGTTCTCTGTATCATCATGAGGTTGGTGAGAATAAAGAAGGATTAAAAACTGAGGTGCTCCTTCCTCTATGCGGCTCCCAGAAGGCCTTGTAAAGATATTCTTTGACACATATTCTAAGGCAGAACCAAGATTCACTTGCCTCCCACCTTTGGGATTTAGTCTTCTCACTGCAGCTAACACCTCCTCCTTAGTAGAATGTGCATTCAGCAAAAATTCAACTTTGGGACTATCACTGAATTGAATTACAGCTACTCGAGTAGCATCTGAGCCCACATTCATATTGTTTACAAGCCGTTCGATAAATTCACGAATTGAAGGGAACTCAGAAATTGCAAACTGAGAGCCATCAATAAGGAAAACAACGTCTTTCTTTGTAGCTGTAGAACAAAGAATGATATTAGATGGCAGTCAAAATGATACTAGCAAATAAATTCAACATGATTAAAGTAATTAATTAGCTAATACTAACAGCCACACAGTACAAAATATTGTTAAGAAGTTATAGAAAATACACACTGAAAATCTGATTGGAAAATAGCATTTCTGATTAAATTGATAAATGATGTTTGTAAATTTTACTTTTCTATTGCCTATTTTTTCCATAAAATTCTCAGGGGGAGACATAGAGGGTATCCATATACACTATTTGCTTTACTAAGGTATGTAATTGTTGAATAATGTAATGTATGTTTATTAGAACTGAATGTATGTAAGAACATTTTTAGAACATTTGTATCATGGAAATAAAAATACTAATTGAATAAAATATTAACAAAAATCTATGTGATGACTTGAATCCTACAAATCTGGAAATTCTAGGATTACAAAGAGAGTAGAGCTGGTTCATTTCTACCCTAAAATACTTCCTAAGGAATGTTGCTTTTCCATCACAAGGGTCAGAGAAAAGCTGCTTATTTACAAAGAGTCCTTGGGAGAGTTCGTAATGAGATGCCCTTCCCCCAAATGATTTTGGATTTCTACAGCCCTGACAAATAAATTAACACTAGAGACAAGTTTCAGGGCTGAAAAATCTTTAAGTTCTCAGATTCCTAGAGTCACTAGAATCTTTATTCACATTGATTTTCACTTCTTGCACTTATTGGCAACGGGGGTTTTTTCTACGATATTGTGAAGCCCTGATTGAATCTATTATTTCAAGGTGGGATTATTCGGGGTTTCATGGGTAATGCTTTTCAGTAGCAAAAAATGTCCCTGGAAATTTCCCAGAATAAAATTCCTAAAAGAAGAACTAACTAGCTTTTCCCATTCCAACTTTATCGACCATGAAAAATGGTCCTGTACTTTGTTCTAAATTTGGATTCAGCTCATAATGGTTTGTCAGTTTTCAGCTGAAGAATATGTTTGCAAATTTGCCAAAGCGCATTGGCTTCATAAATATATCTGATTGTCTATATGTCACCTTCCTTATGTATCCAATCACACTTGGAATTAGAATTAGAATTCTAATTCTAATCCTGACTGATTTTAGTAGGCTGTAGAAAATCAGATATTTCATAACACTGAACGTCTGTTTGATTGCAGTGGGGTAACACCCCAATCAATCAGTCTGAATATTTAAAAAAAATAATGAACATCAAGTGATAAAATAAAAATAAAGAAATATACCTTGAGGTTTAAGTTCTATGGTTTTCAGTAGATTGACTATTTCGTGTTGTATGTCTCCAATTTGAGAAAGGGTATCAACCTTTAGAATGAACTGAGGGGCATAAACTATCCTTTCTAATTCAGCTGGATCAGAGGTCTTGGTTTGGATAACAAAAGTAATCACACCAGTTCGTATCACAGTATCAGCGCTTTCATCCACAGTGTCATCTGATGTCCCAGCCACAAGAAGAACCAGGAATTGTGGCACGCCTTCTTCAACCCTGCTCCCAGCATGTCTTACAAAGATGTTTTTTACAGCATAATCTAGTGCAGCTCCAATGTTCAGTAGCTTTCCTCCTTTCATCCTCATCTTTTTCACTTTCTGAAGGATTTCTATCTTGGATGGGATGTCAAAGTTGAACTCCACATTTACATTATCGCTAAATTGTGCTACAGCTATTCGTACAGTATCTGGCCCCACATTCAGGTCAGAAATAATTTGGAGCAGAAACTCTCGAATAGCAGGAAACTGGCCAGCCACATTCGATGAGCCATCAATCAGAAATAAAATATCAATCTTGTTTTCTGGAATGAAGTGAGGTAAAAATATTCAGTATGTATCATTTTATTACAGAATTTATGTATATATAAGTGACAAGAATTCCAAATCACATTTGATTAGTTAGAAATATAATTTGACTCAGGTGATGGCTTTCTACAATTCTGATAGGAAATGGAAAGATTATTGGCATTCCTATATTTACAATTTAAGCTGCTCCTGTCACTTGCTCAAAAGGCTTGATTCTGAGAAAAAACTTTCTGGACTGAGACATTTTGGTAATGGCATGCGAGACATTCAGTCTGGGCAACAGGCTGTTGTGTTCTCCCATTGGACCCTTCTGCTTTTGGGCCCCCCACTTCTCTCTGCTAAAAAAGAGTCCCCAACCATTCTCCCTCTTGTGGCGGTGCATGTATATAATAACAATAATAAAAATTATATGATGCTGGACCAGTGGGTGGTATTTTTCAATTTCCTGGACCACAGTTGAGAGTCAGGGACTGGCCCAAAGTCATCCACTGTGCCATCTATGCCTAAAGGCAGGGCAGAGCCTGGCTATCCCACTCCTGGCCCAGCACCATAGCCATGGTAAGGTCTCTAGCTGTTAATATAACATATAAGGTATAAAATGTCAGATATAATAAGATACAATTAACAGTTCATAAAATTAGCATGTCACTCAAGACATATCTCTGTGATAAAAGAAAAGTCAATGTAATATGAAAAAAGCAAATTACCTGTTGTTGTGCTCGGAACTTCTTCCACATCTCCACTAACATACGTTGTTAGTGGACTAATCATTTCCTGTGATAAAGCTGGCAGAGAGCTGAATTCATCCTTAAAATATACTATTTGTGGATTAAATGCAATCTGCTGAAGTTCTGCTAGTTTGGCATTCCTAACCCCAACACAAAAGGTGAGCACTCTTGCACGCGCTAAGGCATTGGCGGCATCTTGGAAGGCATCAGCAGATGGCCCTGCCGCAAGGAAGACTAGCACTTGAGGGACATTCTCATCTTTCCTGCTCCCACCTGCTTCAATGAAGTGATTGGAACGCACAAAATCTAGTGCAGCTCCTGAATTCAGAATTGACCCTCCTTGCAGTCTCAACTGCCTCAGACGAGAAAGGACATCTGCCTTGGTTAGGAAGGAGTTTAAAAAGAATTCTGTTTTGGGGTTCTCACTAAATTGTACTACGCCGATTCGTACATCATCAATTCCAACAACAAGAGAATTAACTAGGTTCACAAGAAAGTCACGGACATATGGGAAGTTGGTATTTCCAACGTTGGCTGATCCATCCAAAAGAAAGACGATATCTCTTTTGGTTACAGCTGCAGTAGAGCACAGAAAATAACATGAGACTTCATAGAAAAACACACCAGTATTGGTCATGTGTGCATTTGCAACTATGGTACACACATGTATACCTCATTCAAGAGACAACAGGACAGGACAAGACAGGATAGGACAGGACAGGACAAGAAAGGGCAGGCATGAAGAGAAGAAAAGAAGAAACGAGAAGAGTATCAAGAGCCATTTGCCACACGATTCATCAAAACACACCAACTACATTTTAAAATGTGATATTTGTCAGATTCCCATTTGCAAGTAATGATTGCCGACTGCATGTCAGCATGTGGAACTGTGGATAGATTATCTGATATTAAGATTCTATTCCACTGAATTCAGTGGAGAATGCACATGGGCTAGAAAGTTTTCCAAAGACTCTGATCATGTGGTCAAATAAGGTCAATTGGAAAAATCTTCACTTGTATGTTCGATTCAGTTTGATATAGGTAGTTAAGGCATCAGGCTACAAATTGGGAGACTTGAGTTCTAGTTCTGCCTTAGGCACAAAGCCAGCTGGATGACTTTGGGACAATCACTTTATCTCAGCTCCAAGAAGGAGCAACAACAAACCACTTCTGAAAAATCTTGCCAGGAAAATTGCAGGGATTTATCCAGGCAGCCTCTGAAAATCAGACATGATTTGGAAAAAAAAACATGCACATAAGCAACATGATTTTTTCTGGGTGGAGTGCTCTGTTTGGGCCACAATGTATCAAAGAGCAAAATTTCCTGCCATGAACTGGGACTATTTATACCCTTTTACTAGTTGAAAATTTTAATTTTATCCAGAAATCTTTAGATCACAATGTTACTAGGCATGGACCGTGGCTTAGAAAGTCAAAGAATACAATCTGCAATTAATCCAATTTTAACAGATGAGTTTTAGATGAGATTAATCATAACACATTGGGCCATCACTTCAGAGACGTAACTTACTTAGCAGTTGCACTCTCCCATGCAATTTCCCTGACCTTCTCCACAACTGTCATAGCCTTGTGCAACCCTGTGCACTCACATGCACCTTCCCCAACCCACACCACACCCCTTGACTTGTACCTCTCACACACATCTATGCTAAATCCCTGACTCATATGACACTCTTTGCATACTATTGTATAGCCTCCCCAATCTGCATGGAAACTTTCACACAATCCCATGCACCATCCTAATCTGCGTGGCACTCCTTGCACACCTCTG
>BLBF01012398.1:0-11964 GCA_015471245.1 Laticauda colubrina | reverse complement strand
ACAAAACAGACAGAAGATATTAGAAACACCAATCAAGCAGAACACAGCAAACTCCAAGACCAATAAACACAGACCAAGACTCTCAACCAATCAGGATGAAGAAAAGACCATTCTGGCACAGCAGTAGGCTAGCCCCAAATTTAAAACTGAAACAACTGTAAAAGTCTCACAGACGAACACAATACAGAAGCCTGATGATGGCAGATAACATTGTTCACCCTAACTGGTTTAGGTGAAATAATAACTATGAATCATAGTTAGTGTATGTTAGAGTGTGTACAGCTTTAACTGGGAAATAGCAATTAAAGGAGTGGTTAAGAAAACAATATAAAAGTAGCAAGACTACGGCTTGCTCACTCTCTCTGGATTTGATGATCCCTGATTACTGCTTGGAATCAAGACTGCATTGCTCGAACGGGAGAAACAACAAAGGACTGATTTGTAAGTGAACTGACATAGGATATTCTACATGGACTTTGCTAACTGAATACCCCTGAATGGACTGACTACATGGTAAATGACTATTGGACTGATATTTGACTATGCCATAAACTTATACTGGAATAAACTATATTCTTGATAGCACAAGTGTATCTGTTATTTTTACTGTATGTTAATAAACATACAAGCTTAGCTCACTCATTTATCTGTGTGCCTATCTGACTAACGCTGCACATTCTGTTTAGCTTGTCTACCTAACCCTGGTTGGGGAACCCAGGCTTAACACTGGTTATGGGCCCAGAGGCTGCAAAGTCAGTTTAACTAGGTTAAACAGATTTATGTAAAAAGTGAGAGCTTGTGTTGTTGTACATTACAGTAAACAGACAGCTGTGTTTTATTAATTATATTTTTATATCCATATAAGAAAACATGGCACAAGTCAATCTACAAAGTTTGTCCCTTATATCCAAGCTGGATGGAACAAACTATGTATCATGGTCTACAAAATGTAGTCTACTTCTACGAAGAGAAGGTCTGTGGAACATAATTGAAAAGCCACCAAACGTAGAAGAATGGGATCCAGAGGATGAGGAAGACAGACTAAAGATAGAAGAATTTAAGCATAAAAATCAACAAGCCATTTGCATAATTGGGTTAACCTTAACTGATCAACAGCTTGTTTATATCCATGGAGAGAAAACGGCTTTTGGGTGTTGGCAGAAGCTGAAGAGAATTTATGTTCGAGATAATATTGGTGCTCACATAAATCTAACACGGAAGCTTTTCAGGACACATCTCCAAACAAATGGTGATATGCTGAATCATTTAAAAACTATGCAAAGCATTTTCCAAGAATTACATGAGAAAAAACTTATATTCTCTGAACTACACCAAATTTATATAATTCTATCTTCCCTTGATGAAAGTTATGATAACTACGTAACTTCACTTGAAATTTTGCCAAAGGAAAATTTAACTTTAACTGATATAACTGGCAGATTGATCGAAGAGGCCAGAAGAAGGCATGAAAGATATGAATTAAGGAGGAAGCAACCTCAAAAAGAAGATAATGAATCTCCTACTGCATACGCAATTAAAAAGTGTTTTAATTGTGGAGGAAGAGGACATTTGGCAAGATTTTGTAAAAAGGCAAAGCGCCAGAACGCTGGCCAGAATACTAAAAATAATCAAAGACTAAATAAAAATTTAGAGTTAGCCATGTATACTAACGGAGCTGTAAAAAATAATTTATGGGTGGTTGACAGTGGAGCATCCCATTGTATAACAAATGATAACAAAAATTTTATTAAAATGTCCCAGAGTACACACAGCAGATATCGTTAGCCAATGGCTGGAAACTGAAAGCTAAAGGTCAAGGTATAGCATATTGTTCTTTTATAAAAGAGAATGTAAAAATGTTATATGTACCACAACTTAAGTTTATTTTAATTTCAGTTAGAATTTTGGTTAAACTAGGATATGTAGTTACATTTAAGGGAGATAACTGCATACTTGAAAAAGAAGATAAGAAAATTACTGCATCTTTAAGAGATGGATCATATGTGTTAAATAATGATAGTTTAAAGGTGGCTAACACAATTTATGAAAATAAGAAACCTCATGACGAATGTATTCACTTGTTACATAGAAGGTTAGGGCATTTAAATTTTAAAATGCTTAAGAAAACTGTTGAATTATCTAAGGGAATAAGTTTGAAATCTTGTAATAAGTATTTGCAATGTAATGCATGTAATCAAAATAAGAGCAGGGTCATACCGGCTAATAGAGTTGATGGATTTACTACTAAAGAGCCTTTAGAAGTAGTATTTGCTGATTTAATAGGTCCGAAAAACCCAAGTGTAGGAGGAGCTTGCTACATACTAAGTATAATGGACCACTATTCTAGATATGGGTTTTGCTATTTAATGAAGAGCAAAACTGAAACATATCAAAATCTATTTAATTGGCTAAAATTCTCAGAAAGAAAAACTAAAAAGAAATTAGTAACTCTCATCACTGATAATGGCATTGAATTCACAAATCATAAATTTAAAAACAGACTAAGACAGTTAGGTATTCAACATAAAATGTCTGCACCATATAGGCCACAATATAATGCCTTTATAGAGAGAAGAGGCCAAACATTACAATCAATGGCACGAACTATGATGTCTGATTCAGGATTACCTGACAATTTATGGGGAGAAGCAATAATGTGTGGTAATCATATATTAAATAATGTTGTTAATTCAACAACAGGTGAATTACCATTCACACTGTGGCATGGTACAAAACCTGATTTAAGTTACATGCACACATTTGGAGCACCAGCATGGGTGCATATCCCTAGACAACTTAGATACAAAGGACAGCATAGAGCAAAAAGATTGATTTTTGTAGGTTATACATCTAATCATAGATCTTATAGATTCTGGGAACCAGGTACATCTAGAGTTTACACCAGTGCTCGTGCAAAATTCCTAGAACATGTAGGATGGAATAGATTAGAGCAAGATTTAAATAATGAAGTATTTATTGAACCCTACAAAAGGCAGAAAGATGAGATTAGCTATAAGAAGAGTCCAATTAAAGAAGAAGTCCACGAAGAGCAAATAGGACCAGAACAAGAGGAAATAGTTGATCAGGAAGAGTTACATAATCAAGAACAATTAATAGAAGAAAGTCCACCTGTAAGTCCTATAATACCTAGACGTACTACACGTGTAACTAGACCACCTGATAGGTATCAAGCAAGTATAGTTTGCCAAGTAACTAAAGTTCCAACTAGTGTAGATGAACTTAGGATGTATCCTGCTAAGGATCAGGAGAATTGGCAAAAGGCAATGGAAAAAGAACTAAATTCATTAAAGGTAATGAAAGTGTATGAAGATGCCAAATTACCTCCAGGAGTAAAATCCATTGGGTGCAAATGGATATTTAAAGTAAAAACTGGAAATGATGGGACTGTTACCCATAAAGCTAGGTTAGTAGCTCAAGGATTTAATCAAACTGCATCTGATTACGATGAAGTTTTTGCACCAAGCCTTAAAGCTACATCTTTAAGAGCAGCATTAGTGTGGGCAGCTAAGAAAAACTATGTCATTAACCATTTAGATGTAGAAACTGCTTATCTACATGCACCATTGCAGCACACGATATATTTAAGAAAACCAATTGGTATAAATGACAATAAAGTAAATAGTGATGATTGTTGGAAACTCAAAAAGAGTCTTTACGGGTTGAAACAATCTGGGTTTGAGTGGAACCAATATATTGTGAAAGAGTTAAACAATATAGGTTTTAAATCTGGTTTAGCAGATCCGTGTGTGTTTAAAAGAGAAAATAATGGAACGGTGTCATTATTATTATTATTTACTGATGATATTGCTTTAATAACTAAGACTAATAATGAAGCTAATGAGATTATATCATTATTAGCCAAAAAGATAAAAATAAAACATTTAGGTGAAATTAAAAGGTATCTAGGATTGACAATTAATAAAACAAATAATGGTTTTAAGATATCTCAAGAAGATAAAATTTGCCAATTAATTAAAACTTATAAGATGGAACTTTGTAAACCAGCAAAGACTCCAATGAGTCAAGAAGTTTGCCAAACTAATGATCAAAGTCCCAAATTTGATAAATCCATATATCAATCTTTGATTGGTAGCTTATCATATATAAGCAATTGGTCAAGGCCAGATATAGCTTATAGTGTAAATCAGCTGGCACGTTTTAATTCAGATCCAAAAGAATGTCATTGGAAATCCTTAAAAAGAATATTGAGATATCTTAAGGGAACAATGAACCATGCATTGTATATAGAACCAAAGGGTGATTTGAGTCTTAGTGCTTATGCAGATGCAAGTTTTGCAACTGATATAAACACTAGAAAATCAACATCTGGGATGGCTATATTATTTGGTAAGACACTAATAGGATGGAGGTCAATCAGACAACAGCATATTAGCTTATCCACGATGGAAGCAGAATTTTCATGTCTGTCATTATTATGCACTGACTTGATTTTCTACAAACAGTTATTGTTGGACATGGGTATAACTGTAAAAGATTCCATTATGGTGTATGAGGATAACCAAGCAGCTATAAAGTTAGCTACTAGTATTGCTGTAAAAACTAGATCAAAACATACTGACTTAAGATATTTGAATGTAAGAGAATCAGTGAAAAATGGATTAATAAAATTGGAATACTGCATGTCAGAAGAAAACATTGCAGACCAATTTACAAAAGCTCAAGGAGCAACTAAGTTTAAAGAAAGTTGCGAAAAATATTTTCTAAAGATGTAAATGATTCATAGTTATTATTATTTAACCTAAAAGGGGAGAATGTTAAGGATAACATTGTTCACCCTACCTGGTTTAGGTGAAATAATAACTATGAATCATAGTTAGTGTATGTTAGAGTGTATACAGCTTTAACTGGGAAATAGCAATTAAAGGAGTGGTTAAGAAAACAATATAAAAGTAGCAAGACTACGGCTTGCTCACTCTCTCTGGCTTTGATGATCCCTGATTACTGCTTGGAATCAAGACTGCATTGCTCGAACGGGAGAGACAACAAAGGACTGATTTGTAAGTGAACTGACATAGGATATTCTACATGGACTTTGCTAACTGAATATCCCTGAATGGACTGACTACATGGTAAATGACTATTGGACTGATATTTGACTATGCCATAAACTTATACTGGAATAAACTATATTCTTGATAGCACAAGGGTATCTGTTATTTTTACTGTATGTTAATAAACATACAAGCTTAGCTCACTCATTTATCTGTGTGCCTATCTGACTAACGCTGCACATTCTGTTTAGCTTGTCTACCTAACCCTGGTTGGGGAACCCAGGCTTAACAAGATTCTGCCAAAACGTAGCTACAACTTTAAAAGCACAACGATAATGACGTGGGAAAATACCTGAACAAATCTGAATACCATACATGTAAGTACCAGTGAAAACTTAAGAAAAAAATAACATCTACATCTACATCTACATCTGCATCTACATCTACATCTACATCTATATTTGTTTTCTGAGGTTTTCATGGGTATTTGTATGTGAATCTTTGTTTATTTGGGTTTTCTCCCACATAAAATTGGAAGTATCTAGGCAATGTTTCGATGAAGTCTCATTCATAATCTTCAGGCTTTTTTCTTAGGCTCTGTGCTTCTCAGAGTAATGTGAGCTTGCAGCTGCTTCTTCCCTTTAACTGCGAGTGGGGGTGTGACTTGATTGGGTGGGGGCTTGTCTGTGTTCTGATTGGGTGGGGGTGTGTTCTCATTGGTTGGGGGGTTGGCTGGGTTCTGATTGGCTGCGGGTGTGTTCTGTTCAGGTGGGGGCTTGGTTGTGCTCAGGTTAGTCTTAGTTGCTGGGGGATTTGAGCTGGTGAGCTTGATCCTGTTGTTTGGCTTCATGTTTGTGGTCATGCCACATCTTCATGGTGGGTGTCAGTTCTCTTCTTGTATGGGTCAGAGGGGTTTGAAGTGGGTAGTGGTGCACCTGCGGTACGGCTTCTGGTCTGTGGTCATGTCTCATCTTCTCTGTGGGTGTGTCTTTTTTCTACGTGGAAGTGTGGTGGTAGCATCTTGTGTGGCACTCATGGGTGTGGGTCTGGTGTCATTCTTCATGTTAGGTACTCATTTATTAATGAGGGCAGGTTTCCAAATGGCTGGTAGGTGGGAGGTATCATCTCATTTATTCATGCTGTGTGGGCATTTTTCTATCTCTATGGCTTCTCTGATTATTCTGTTGTTGAAGTGTTTGGTTTTGGCGATAATTCTGGTATTTTTAAAGTCAATTTCATGTCCTGTGGCTTTGAGGTATTGGACCAGGGAAGAGGTCAGTTCTTTTTTGATTGAGTTCTTGTGTTCTTCAATGCGTGCACTTATTCTTCTGTTAGTTTGTCCAATGTATGTGGTGGGAAGGCAGTGCAAGGGATTTTGAATACTCCTTGGTTTTCTTTCTCGATTTTGTCTTTAGGGTTTCTTAGGATAGTGGATATTTTTCTGTTTGTGCAGAATGCTGTTTTAATGTTGTGTTTTTGGAGGATCTTGCTGATTTTGTCTGTAGTGCCTTTCATATATGGGAGGAGGGCTTTGCCATTCTCTTGTTCTCTGTCTTGGCTTTTGGTTGGGGTTTCTTTTTGGATTAGGTGGGTAATCTTTTTTTGGAATCCATTGGCTGTAAGAACATTAGTGAGGGTGTGTAGTTTGGTTTTTAAGTGTTGTTCGTAGGCTAAGCATTTTGTTCTGGAGACGAGTGTCTCAGCTATGGAATTGATCTGTGCTGGGTGGTGGTGTGAGAGTGCATGTAGAAAGCGGTTTGTATGTGTTTTCTTCTGGTAGATGGTGTGTCCTAGGGAGCCATTGGATTTTTTGTATACTAAGACATCTAGAAAGGGAAGTTGATTGTTGGTTTCTGTTTCCATGGTGAATTGCATTTTGGGGTGTAGGCTGTTGAGGTGTGTGAGGAAGTTGTTCAGTTTTTCTTTCCTGTGTGGCCAGATTATGAAGGTGTCATCCACGTATCTGAGCCAGAGTTTGGGTTTGTGATCATATTTTTCTTGAGCTTGTGTTTCAAAGTATTCCATGTAGAGGTGAGAGGTGTGATGACAGGTGAGAGGTGTGATCCCATGGGTGCTCCTTCTATTTGTTTGTATTTTTGTCCGTTGTAGGTGAGGTATGTATTGGATAGGCAGTGGTTGGTAAGATCTAGGATGTACTTGGGGGGGTTGTATTTGTTTTGGATGGCTATCAAGGCTTCTTTTATAGGCACTTGGGTGAAGAGGGATATGACATCGAAGCTCACTAGTAGGTCGCTGGATTGTAAGTTTTGTTTCTTTATGATCTCCATGAACTGGAATGAGTTTCTTACATATGAGTTGATGGATTCTGCATAGGGCTGTAGTTGTTTGGAGAGAAATTTGACTAAGCTTTGTCGAGGTGAGCCTATGGAGCTGACTATTGGTTGTAGTGGGGTTCCTTCTTTGTGTATCTTGGGGAGACCATAAAGCTTCGGGCATCTGGATGATTTTTCTCTGGGTATGATTCTTTGCTGGATTTCTTCGCTGATGGGGGAGGCTTTTATTTTGGATCTGGTGGTTTTTTCTAGGTAGGTGGTGGGGTCAGTTTTTAGGGGTTTGTATGTGGGCTCTTGGAGTAGGTTGGTTAACTTGGTTTGGTCGTTGGATGTATTCATAACCACTGTCGCGTTGCCCTTGTCTGCTGGTAAAATTATTATGCTGGTGTCTTCTTTCAGGTTAAGTAGTACAGTTTGTTCTTCTTTGGATAAGTTGCTTTTGGGTGGTTTGCTAGTGCAGAGGATGTTGGTGATTTTGAGTCTGATTCTGTTAGCATCATCAGGGTTGGTTTTGGTCAGGCTGGTTTCAACTCCCCATATGATGGTTTCTGTGGGGATGTGTTTGGGAGCGACAGCAAAGTTGAATCCTTTCGAAGGACATTGGTTTCGGCTTTGGTGAGGATTTTGTCTGAGATGTTGTGCATTGTTTGTGCTGTGCACAACACTGCAATCCCTTGCATTGCCTGCCCCACCACATACATTGGACAAACTAAAAGAAGAATAAGTGTACGCATTGAAGAACACAAGAACTCAATCAAAAAAGAAGAACTGACTTTTTCCCTGGTCCAACACCTCAAAGCCACAGGACATGAAATTGACTTTAAAAATACCAGAACTATTGCCAAAACCGAACACTTCAACAACAGAATAATCAGAGAAGCCATAGAGATAGAAAAACGCCCACACAGCATGAATAAACGAGATGATACCTCCTGCCTACCAACCACTTGGAAACCTGCCCTCATTAATAAATGAGTACCTAAGATGAAGAATGACACCAGACCCACACCCACGAGTGCCACACAAGATGCTACCACCACACTTCCACGTAGAAAAAAGATTCACACCCACACAGAAGATGAGACACAACCACAGACCAGAAGCCGTACCGCAGGTGCACCACTACCTGCTTCAAACCCCTCTGACCCATATAAGAAGAGAACTGACACCCACCATGAAGATGTAGCATGACCATGAACACAAAGCCAAACAACAGGATCACAGCTCACCAGCTCAAATCCCCCAGCAGCTAAGACTAACCTGAGCACAACCAAGCCCCCACCTGAACAGAACACACCCGCAGCCAATCAGAACACAGCCAACCCCCCAACCAATGAGAACACACCCCCACCCAATCAGAACACAGACAAGCCCCCACCCAATCAAGTCACACCCCCACTCGCAGTTAAAGGGAAGAAGCAGCTGCAAGCTTGTGGTGTGGGGATCTTTCTATTTGAGAGTGCAGGCTTCCAAATGATTGACAGTCTGCTGGAATTTGGAAGCCTGCACTCTCAAATAGAAAGATCCCCACACCACAAGCCAGGCAACCATCTGGTCAAAAACAGACTCCCTCTGATAGTTCCAACTCAAACACCCCCCCACCAGGCACCCAGGTGAAACCCAGCTTGCTAATGAATAGCAGCTTGCTAATGAAGAGCAGCCGTCCTTTCACACGGAGCCAAGCTGCACTGAAAGCCTCCAACACAAGAACAGAGTGTTGCCAGCCAATCAAAGCCACAAAACAGACAGAAGAAACCAGAAACACCAATCAATCAAACTCCAAGTCCAATGAACACAGACCCAGGCTCCTAGCCAATCAGAATGGATCAGCCTCAAATTTGAAACCAGGAACTAACTCTATACAGAAGCCTGAAGATGGCAGATGAGATTCTGCTGAAACGTTGCTACAACTTTAACAGAACTACAATGACGTGGGATAATACCCGAAGGAAGCTAAACAGCACACACACACACACACACACACACACACACACACACACACACACATGTACTTACATGTGTGCTGTTCAGCTTCCTCCGGGTATTACCCCACGTCATTGTAGTTCTGTTAAAGTTGTAGCAACGTTTCAGCAGAACCTCATCTGCCATCATCAGGCTTCTGTGTTGAGTTTGTATGTCGGTCAGGCTCTCGCAGCCGTCGGTTTTAAATTTGAGGCTAGTCTATTGCAGTGCCAGGATGTTTTTTTCTACATCCTGATTGGTTGGGAGTCTTGGTCTGTGTTTATTGGACTTGGAGTTTGTTTGATTGGTGTTTCTGGTTTCTTCTGTCTGTTTTGTGGCTTTGATTGGCTGGCAACACTCTGTTCCTCTATTGGAGGCTTTCAGTGCAGCTTGGCTTCGTGTGAAAGGATGGCTATTATCTATTAGGAAGCTCGGTTTCATCTGGGTGCCTGGTGGGGGGGTGTTTGAGCTGGAGGTATCAGAGGGAGTCTGTTTGTTCCCAGGTATTTGCCTGGCTTGTAGTGTGGAGATGTTTCTATTTGAGAGTGCAGGCTTACAAATGATTGACAGTCTGGTGGAATCATCTCTTCTATTCATGCTTTCAGGTCTTTTTTCAATCTCTATGGCTTCTCTGATGATTCTGTGGCTGGGGTTTTCTATAGTGGCTAGGGTTTTGGTGCCATTAAAGTTGATGTTGTGACCTGTGGCTTTCATGTGTTGGACTAGTGAGGAGGTGTGTTCCAGCTTTTTTACTGCATTTTTGTGTTCATCCAGGCGGGTGCTTATTCTTCTATTGGTCTGTCCAATGTATGTGGCCGGGCATGATGCACAGGGAACTTCGTATATGCGTTGGTTTCCCAGGTCAATTTTGTCTTTGGGGTTTTTAAGGATGGCTGCTATTTTTTTGTCTGTTTTGAAGGTAGTCTTGATGTGATGCCTGTGTAGTATCTTACTGATTTTATCTGTAGTACCTCTTATATAAGGCAGGACAGCTGTTCCATAGGTCTGTTGATCTTCTAGGTCTCTGTTATGTCTTGGTCTGTTTTTGTGGATCAAGCTGGTGATTTTGTTTTTGTGGAAGCCGTTAGCTGTCAATACTTTAGTCAGGGTGCATAGTTCAGTCTTTATATGTGTCTTGTCTGCCAGGCGTTTGGTTCTGGTAATTAGTGTTTTAGCCACGGAATTTATCTGTGCTGGGTGGTGGTGGGATTGGGTGTTGAGGTAGCGGTTGGTGTGTGTTTTCTTCTGGTATACGGTGTGTCCCAGTGTGCCATTATGTGACCTGAAATTCCTATGCAGCTGCAGAGACAAAAATGCAACTCCAACCTGCTTCAAATTAACATTTCACCACAACACAGCAGCTACTAAACGTATCCTGAAAAGAACAGAAATGGCTTTACCCAGGAACGAAGTTCACAGTAAAAGATTCCAATTGGATTAGTTAAACAAAGATTTGCTAGCACTACACCTGGAATTGAGCAGCAAAAGCCACTCTCTACTTTGGGATAAGATAAAACAACTTACAACTTGGAGAGCTGAAACTGAAACCACTTACAAAAATGAAAAACTCTTAAAGAAACTAAAGAAATTAGAACATGACAAGAAAACCCCCAACAACTCACAACAATAGCTGAAACAATTAGGATATAACATTTCCAACAGAGAACTCACCAAATCAGAAACAGATGTTCAAACCAAAGGATTCAATTATGCCATAGCACCCAAAAAAATCCCCACACAATCCATCAAAGGTGCAGTAGAATCCAGCCTAACCAAATTAAATACAGATGAAGCTGACAGAATAAGACACCAGGTTACTAACATCTTATGCACAGCCAAACCACCAAAAAATAACTTGTAAAAAGATGAATTCAGAGCGCTACAAACCCTGAAAAATGATAACAGCATAATAATACTCCCAGCAGACAAAGGGAATGCCACAGTAGTCATGGATAGAAAAGACTACGAAACAAAATTGACAGACCTACACCAAGACTCCACATACAAACCTATAAACACAGACCAAACCACATATCTGGAAAAATTAACCAAGAAGAAAATTATAACCAGCCACATAAGCAAAGAAATCCAACAGACAATCATCCCAAGAGAAAAATCTTCTAGATGCGCCTAATTATATGGCCTCCCAAAAATACACAAAGAAGGCATACCTCTCAGACCCATAGTCAGCTCCAAAGGAGAACCATTACAAAACCTAGCTAAACACTGAGCAAAACAACTACAGCCCCATGCTGAAACCGCAGCTTCATATGTACAAAAATCATACCACTTCCTAGAAATGATCAAAGATCTACACGTGGAACAAGAAGATCTGCTTGTTAGTTTCGACGTGGTTTTACTATTCACTCGAGTCCTGATAAAAGAAACTCTTGAAATCATCAAAAATAAATACCAACCAGCTAAACACCTCATGGAACTAACAGAACACTGCCTAACCAACACATATTACATATACAAAGGACAAAGATACAAGCAAATTGAAGGAGCCCCTATGGGATCACCACTGTCACCCGTCATTGCAAACCTGTTCATGGAAGCATTTGAATCCAGAGCCCTGAGGATGGCAGATGAGATTCTGCTGAAACGTTGCTACAACTTTAACAGAACTACAGTGACGTGGGATAATACCCGAAGGAAGCTGAACAGCATATATA
>BLBF01012396.1:0-10414 GCA_015471245.1 Laticauda colubrina | reverse complement strand
TGGCGGAGGAGGGCACACATTTTTCCCTATCAAAAGAATTGGAAAGCATTGAAGTATTCCCATCACCAGCTAAAACATGAAAGAAAAATTAGCAAGCCACTTTTCTTTCTTTTTTTTTTAAAAAAAAACCTTTCCCTAAATTTGCATTCTTGGCAACTGTCATAGAATCTGATATTTATCTCCAGGTTGGGAAGGCATGGCCTAAGGACTGTCTGTCAAATTTGAATGGCGTCTGCATATGCCTGCGTGCCAGTATATTGAACATGGATTACATATGGAAGGGCAATGAATAATTTAGAGTCTTGGGTGGGATTGATCTGACTAACTTTCAGTTGCCAAAATAGATATGAAAAGTCTACACACCCCTGTTGAAATGTCAGGTTTCTGAGATGTAAAAAATCAGGCCAAGATAAATCACTTCAGATTTTTTTCTACCTTTTATGTCATATATGCAGTAAGGTCCCGCTGTTTGGTGAACTGAAGTCTTGAAAAATGGAAGAAGTTCTCTGAAAGGGAAAGGTATTTATAAACATTAAAAACATTGACTGATTTTGTCCTAGGGTTAAGAAGAAAGGATAATCTGTAAATGAGTTTAAAAAGGATGATTCATTTGTATTTGTAGCCAGTGGAGTTTTTTGCATGGTGTTCTATTTCTTGTTTGATATTGATTTGATTGTTTGTTTGATTGATTTATATCTGAACCTTTTCTCCTGAAGGTAGATTACAGTGAGATTTGTCTTCATTTTATCTCCATAACAGCAACCCTGAAATGCAGATTGGGTTAAGGAAGATACAGACTGGGCCAAAATCATCTAGCAAGTTTCTATGACTGAGGGTGACATTTGAACCTGACTGGGGAATGTTGGGAATTGAAGTTCAGACATTTTAAAGTTGCCAAGATTGATAAACACTCAACCATTCCATCACAGAAATATTTTAAAATGTAGTGATGCACAAAACATTGTGGCAACCGAGTTCATTTCTGCATTCCCTCACCTGGAAGAGAAAGGAAGAAGAGTCCAGAACAATTCCATGTCAATGATCAGTACTAAGCCTCATCTGAGTTTATTGCTAGAACTGGGTAAAAGAAGAAAATGTATTGCCAAAACCCCCTCTGAATATATATGCATTGCAACAGTCAAGATAGGACAGGTGCAGAGGTGGTATTCAGCCAGTTCTGACAGGTTCTGGAGAATCAATAGTGGAAATTTTGAGTAGTTTGGAGAAGTGGTAAATACCACCTCTGGTTGGCCCTGCCCCAATCTATTCTCTGCCTCCAGAGTCCCAGATGATTGGAGTCCCAGATGATTGGCTGGGTCTTCTTTTGTTGCCCTGCATGGGAGAATGGAGCTGGAAAGCAGGTTAGTGGGGTGGGGAGGGAATGGGGATTTTACAGTATCCTTCCCCTGCCATGTCCACCAAGCCATGCCCACCAAGCCATGCCTCACCCACCAAGCCATGCCAAACAGAACCGGGAGTAAAAAAAAATGAATACCACCACTGGATAGGAGCATAAGTGGAGAAAGTACAGAACCTTGCAGGACACTACAAAGCAAGAGACCAGGGCCAGACATCTCACTTCCTTTCAACATTGGGAGTGAGCATAGAAGAAGGAAATCAACCAGTGGCCCTCACCACTCCAAATCCCCAAAGACACTCCAGGATACTACAGTTAAGGCCTGGTCTCTCTGGCTGATGGATGCAAAACGTATGCATAAAGGACACAGCGGATGAGCAAAATTTCGGGGGTGGCTCCATCTGTTGTCATCCACTCCAAAAAGTGGCAAAAATTTGCATAAACAGAATGGAAAAGAACGGACGTGGGTAGGATGTAGCGGGGATGTTAAATGGATGTTCATAGGAAGCTTCGCGGATGGAAGTGGATGACACCTCCGAAGGAGTTCCTGGGGAGAATTTTGAAGTGGATGCATAGCAGAAGGGGTGGATGCATAGCAGATGAAGCGGATGTATCACGGATGCCTATAAGAAACAAAGGGGATGTCGCATGGATTTTTATCAGATGCAAAGTGTTCACTGTGCATGCGGGGAGTATGAATTGCGTCAGCTCTGTGAATATAAAAGGATGCAGCACACACGCAGTCAGCATACAGGGGAAAGACATGCTACCAGACACATCTTGCAGGAACACCATGGTTCGTCAGTCAAGCAAGAAGAGGAAGCCCGTGCCTACTTGTTCAAGCCCTGGCAAGGTGAAGAAGGCCAGAACCAGCATCCCACCCCCTGGCACTGACTGTGAAGCTGCTGCTGCTGCTGCTGCTGCTCCAGCCCCAAGCCCCTCAAGCCCCTCAAAGCCCTGCTGCTGAAGGGCCTGCTGCTCAAGCCCCTGAAGACCCTGCTGAAGCCCCTGCCAGAGGGAGGAAGAAGCAAGGGAAGGAGAAGGGAGAGAGGAAACAGGACACTGTTTCCAAGGAGCATGAGGATGAGGTGAGGGAGGACGAGTACCTGAGGTGAGGGAGGACGAGTACCTCTGGAGAAAGAGCCACAGACCCTATCGCGACACCAAGAAGAAGCAGGCAGCTTGGAGAGACAAGGCCGAGAGCCTGGAGTACACTGCAAAAGTACTCCTAGGATGGTGGAAGCATATGCACATCTGGTATGGCAAGCTACACCTCAAGAAATCCAGGCAGGCCACTGTCAAGCTCACTGACTGGGATATGTACGTCATGGCCGAGCGCAGTTTCCTGGAGGGTGAGATCCACCACCGAGGAGCAGCCCTTCTGAGACCCCTCTCCCTCAGACAGCCCACAGACAGCCAGTCCTCTTCCAGCCAGGAGCCAGCAACCCTGCCCAGGCAGGTGTCTTCAGAGGGCCCCACAGCAGAGACCCCCCCCCCAAAAAGCTGCACTCCCCATGCCGGCAGAATTGGAGGATCCCGTGGAGGATGACGCCGTGCTGTCACAAATGGAGGAAGAAGCAGCAGCCACCAGAGCAGCCACCCCACTCCCACTCCCAGCTCCAGAGGATGCAGGCAGAGAGGCAGACTGGAGGGCCAGGACCACAGTGTGCTGTTGGAGATCAGGGACACAATGAAGACAAGCACAGAACTTCTCTCTCAGCTGGTCCATTTGGGCAGAGCATCCTCAGGATGGAACACCTTCATCACCTACGTGAGTCAGACCCTGAGGGACCTGCCTGAGGCCCAGTACCAGGTGATGAAGCAGAAGATCGCAGCACTTCTGCACAACCCTCAAGGTCCAGCTGAAGCTGCTCCTACCCAGTCCAGGTCTGCTCCTCCACCCCAGGCGATGTCACAGCCCTTCCAGGGCTTTCAACAGCCCCTCACCTACCAAGGCTACGACTACCAGGACTTCCAACAGCAGAAGCAGAACTTCCCAGTCCAGGCCCAGGTTCATTGCATGCCACAGATGCCACTCCTCACCCAGCTGCAGACCAAACAGTCCCACTACACTACTCCTTCCTCCACCCCACAGCCAAGCCCGTCAATGGACAATCTGTCATCAATAATGGGCCTGACATCTCAAGTCCTTGATGAACGTCCTCTCAACCACATGGGACTGAGTCAGCTCTCAGATAGCTTCCTGAACACACCATCCCCTGTTGTACCCTCAGGGCCAAGCACCCCAATGGTGCCTCAGACCAGCACTCAAGCCACAGCCACCTCCACAGTCCCTGACCGCTTAACAGCTGAGACCAGGGACATGACTGAGTTGACCGAGGGTGACTGACAATAGTGTCAGAGACTGAGTTGTTTACTTGTTAAGTTTATCTTTGCTTAAGACACTTTACTTGGTTCATTTTGCTTATTTAATATAGTCATAAAGTTTACCTAAAAAAGTTTATCTTTGCTTAAGACACTTAATACAGTTTACTTGGTTCATTTTGCTTATTTAATAAAGTCATAAAGTTTACCTAAGAAAGTTAATAAAGGTTATCTTTGCTTAAGACACTTGGTTCATTTTTTTTACTTAATAAAGTGTTAGTGAAAACTTTGAAAAAATGGTTAAGCCTTTGCATGCTTGTGGGATAGATAAGGATAGGTGTGGGATAGATAAACCTCCAGTGCAATCACAATGGGACTGTATGGTCCACCATCCCAGCGATCCAGATGATTTTCTCCCCCTTTTTATAGAAAATATCAGTTGTCCGCTATGGGGCCTTCTACATACTCTAGACATACTGCAGACATCCTAAATATATGAGATACATCCCAGATACAAACGTTTTGTCCATTTTGAATACTTTATGTACGAGATGCATACGCTTACATCCTTTCTATTTCCATGCTACTAACGCTGTGTAGACATTCCATGTACCTTTTGTTTCCTCCTTTTTTCCATTTTCAGCTGCAGCGGATGTGAGTTGAGGGGATGGCCAGAGGATGCAGAGAGGATACAGCGGACGTTTAACAGATGATAACGGACATAGAACATTTGTTGCCCATATATGTTGCGGATGTACATCGTACGTGGCAGAAAGTTCATCTTTTCACAAAGTTTTGTGCAGTTCAAAACTTCTTACGTGGACGAAATTGCAGTGGATGGATGTTCGACGGATAGAGCATGTGAAACATGTATGCAGTGAGTACACAACGGATGCATAGCATTTTCCAACGGATGGCAAGCTTTTTTTAACGTTTTACATCCTCTTTGCATCCGTAAGTGCAGTGGGACCAGGCCTTTTATACTATTAAAAGCCACCAAGCGATCAAGTAGAATGAGAATGGGCACACTATCTCTATCCCACTCTCACCAGAGATCATTTAAAAGCATGAACAATGCCACACTTTATATAACGTTTCGGCAGAATCTCATCTGCCATCATCAGGTTTCTGTATTGGGTTCTGTATTGTGATGGCAGATGAGATTCTGCCGAAATGTTGCTACAACTTTAAAAGCACAACTATGATGACGTGGGAAAATACCCGAACAAAGCTGAAACAAAACTTACCATACATGTAAGTATCTGCGAAAACTTAAGAAAAAAAAATAGATCGATCGATATAGATATAGATATAGATATATATTATTTTTGTATTGAGATTTTATCCTTGTTAAAAAGAAGTAGGCACTGAATGTGAATTGGGTGACTATATAAATTTTCTAAAAGAATAAAATAACATAACATAACATAACATTACATAACATAACATAACATAACATAACATAACATGAAAAAATAAATCCTGGTATAATAAAATTAATATGCCTTTATGGACAACATAAATGACAATGATGTGATAGATTGTCACTTCCTTTTGTTTCTTCTAATGACTCCTAATGACTCTTAATGTTTTGTTGTCTAGATTTCTTAGAACTCAATTTCCAGTTTTGCTGCCAGGAAATAGGTAAAGGCTCCCCTTGCACATGCATGCTAGTCGTTTTTGGCTCTCGGGGACGGTGCCAATATCTGTTTCAAAGCCAAAGAGCCAGCTCTGTCCAAAGAAGTTTCCATGGTTATGTGGCCAGCCTGACTAAATGCCCTAAGTGCACAGAATGCTGTTACTTTTCCATTAAGTTGGTACCGATTTTTCTACTTGCATTTTTACATGCTTTTGAACTGCTAGTTTGGCGGAAGCTGGGACAAGTAATGGGAGCTCACTCTGTTATGCAGTGTGAGTGATTCAACCAATGAACTGCCAACCTTTCTGACTGACAAGCTCAGCATCTTAGCCACTGAGCCACCATATCCCCATATGCCAGGAAATAGGGGATAAATATTCTTGTCCAAACCATTGAGGAAAACTCTTCCTTGGCTATAGAGGAAAACATGAGATTAAGAAGGAATGCTGTGTTTTCCTTTCAAAAGGTACATTTTTTGTAGGGGGGTTGTTTCTTAACTTCCATGTCAGGTGCCTCTGCCAACATTAGATACCTTAGATATAATAATTTACAGTAGACTCTTGCAAACATTTTCCTTGGGTATCAAAGTCATTATACAAACAAGGTGGAATATCATTCTGGCTGGTTACCCATTGTCCCTGTTCTCTGATATTCAGATACTAGAAAGTCCTATGAGATGGAAGATCCCTACTTGTGTAGAGTTTCAGTTTAAAAGGATATACATGTGTAAAAGTTGTTATATGCAGCCCATATCCTAGATGAAAGTCAATTCCAATAGCAAGATTATACAATTATTAAGTTGATGAAACAATATAACTCAGGGTCTTGTAACTGGAAGCAATTTCAACAGACCTTTATCTATGGACAAAGATATTTCCTCTCATGGCAGGGAATACTGTTTAAGAAAGATTAGCATATCACTTTCTCATTCAAGAAGGGCCAAGTGATTTCTTCACTCATTCCTCCTCTTAGTTTCAAGGACCCCATCACAGTCAACCTAATCTAAATGCTGTAAATCTAAATGCTGAAATTTGGCCTATCAGCATTAAGGATTGCAAAATGACAGACTTGCCAAGTGCATAAAAGTGGATCGTGTTGCTAATATATTCTTTATTTTTATACCCGTGACATGCTATTCCAATCTTGTATCTTACTTGGAGAAATATAGGGAAGCTCTGTGATCATTACTTCATTGAGAAAAAAAAAACTCTCTTATCATAGATGTGTAGATAATACACACCTTTCCCTACCTATTCCCCACTCCCAGTATAGTAAATAGTGAAGTGTTTTTTTTTTTCCTAGTGTGATTTTTGTGGCCCAATTATCAGAGTAAGGTGTAAGTTCATAAGTATCTCAAACAGCTAAAAGCTGTACAATCAACTACATTTGAGACTATCCACCTGCATGTGCTGGTACAGGCATAATGCAAATGAAACAGAGAGACAGAGAGAGATGAATGGATAGTGTGTGATATGGTGTGTAGTTAATATGTTGGATGCCCTGCCTACAGCTGACAGCCCAACTCACTTTGTGTGACAATTTCATTGATTTCAGCCTGAAATACTATGTCTCTTAATTGGTGCAGTATTACCTGAAGAACTGCAATAGTTGTGGCATGTCTTATGTCGCAGAATATCAACAGCAATACAAAGACCTATCTTAGTAAGAGGCATGGCTGAGCCAACACTTTGTGGACTTACAAGCGTCTGTTCAATGTCCTCGAGGACAATATATGCATAAATAATTCAAAATATTATCATTAAAAACAACCAAGCTGAACCTGACTCTTAAATGTCAGAGCTTGGCAGGGGTCTGATAACTTTCTTTGGAGCTAAAGGTGTTCCAAGGTCATAAAAAGTTGGCAGGTCTTTTGATATACTCTGCTTGTTTGAGATGTGCAGTTAACCTTTCCAGTGTGGGCTGTAGCAAGGAAGCTTTACCTTTGCCAAAACTATGCTCAGGTGAAATTGGGTGCATGAAATAATTGAGGAAAGAGCAGCATCTAAAATGAACAAAAATGCACTGAACAATGAAAACATAGGATTCCAGGGCCAACAATGAGTTACATTTATCTCTGTGTTAAATAAAGGCCACAACTGTTTACATTGCTGCTATTAATGCACAGTGTTCCTTCATATTTGCCAAGGAAGCACAAAAGGGTTCTCTTCCAAAGGAAACACTTCTGAATAGTACCAGCGACTTTTTATATATGATGGGCTGTAAATATAAAAGCATATACTGTAAGTTATGGCCCTTTAGAAGAATTGTTGGAGAACAATGGCTAATGTCTGATACTTATTAGTTTAATTATTGTTATGCCATGTTTTTCATGTTCAAACTCTTCTATTGGACAGGAAAGACAATTGGTTTTTTTCCCCTTACTTGTCCCATCCCCACCTCTATGCCAGAAGAAGAAAATGTTAGTTTTGAGAAGTGCGGTGATGTAGTGGTGAACACACTTAGCTCCCACCCAGAAGGTTGAGGGTTCAATCCTAGGTAGTGGCAAATGTTTCTCTCTCCTAAGGCACAAAGAAAAAAATATCTGCTGCAAACTTTGCATGGTGTTGAGAAGGACATCCAGCTAATAAATGCTCTGCTCCATCCAGTCACCCCTACTTTATGCTGAATTAAGGGATTACAGTGACTTTAAAAAAGGGTTTTTTAAAAAAATATGTGAATGGATGTAAGATTATCTCAGTTATTTCAGAGTGCTGTGTTATAGAGTAGAGTGCACATCCCTCCTATGGCCCACCACCGTTTTAACTTCCCAACCTTCAATGAAAGGGAGAAACACATGATTCCTCTCAAGATTCAAAATAAGGAAGTTTGATGATGCCACTCTCCTTTTTCATTTCGGCATAATATGAAAGCTTCAGAAAAAAAAAATAAGAGAATGAAATAAAAAACAGAAGCTTCTTCCACCCCCATCCCCCCGCCCAAACCAGTTTTTTTGTGGTTTTGTTTTTGTTTTTTGTTTTTTTGAAGAAAATTCCTGGGAATTGAAAAGAAGATTTTGGCACACCATAATGAACTATGGGAAGGTCAAATAAGGCAGGGAAGAGATCCTTAGGTTGTAGTTCCTCTAGCAGAAATTCAGTTTAAACTTTTTTTCCCCCATGCACTTGATTCTGATTTCTCCTTCCTTTTGGATATTGTCCAAGAAATAAACAACAGTAAGATATTTAACTTTGCTATTATATGTTAGGCAACCAACTAAAAATAGATCATAAATCATATGAGGGGTTGTCCTTCAAAATACAACTGGGTGTTGGACTAGGAGCATGAAAACCATAGAAAGTGTTGGATAACTTTGAGCCAGTCATTCTCTTTCAGCCCAATTTTCCTCATAGGACTGGTCTTGTGAATTAAAATCAGAGGGAAGAGCCTTATTTACACCATCTTGAGCTCCCTTACAAGAGGCAGAATATCAATTGTTTTGTAACTATTAGGTTTCTTGTGTTGTAGCATATAAGGGCTGCATAGCAAAAGTAAGGACTAGGAAATAAATAGTGCCTGTCACCATCAATTCAGAACACAATGAGTTTAGGGATAACAAGCATTTCCTGCTATGATGAAAACCACAATTTGTCCATGGAAACACACTTTCAGGAAGGGCTGTTTCCAAGACAAGGAGACTTTAAGGATCCTTGGAGAAACCCACAGCAGCAACAGTACTATAGAGCTGGATAAGGAAGCATTGTTACAACCATTGAAGCATCATTGGTAGTCACAGCCTTACTAACTGGTGACAAATGTACTCATCTTTTTTAACTGGCAGCCTCTTTCAACATCTGTAGTCTATCAAAAAGACAATGGAGGTGGACCAAATCATTGCCCCACTGGGCTCAATGGGACTGTCATCCTAGTAGACCTTAAAATATTGCATTGTTAAATTAGCTTCATCATGTTCTCTTTCTGAAGAAATCCAAACATGTGGCTCAACCAAGAGAGGGATGGACAAAAGAAATTGAGGACTAGAGAAAGAAAAAATAGTTGCAGTTTAACAAACATTTTGAATCTTTTCATTGCCGCACTTTGATATTTGTACGCTGTTGACAGTTGAAAATGGGAGGTCAAGACTGCTACATTAATTAACCACATTAACTATTTGTCCAGATAGTATTAAATATCAAATACTTGGTTGATATGAAGATATAAAGAAGAAGGTCAAAATGGAGGCCAAGACATGACTTGAAGCCTCATCTCTGATTTTATCACAAGACAGATTAAAAAGGGGTGGACTTCAATCATACAGATCTGCCACCTTAACTTTTTTTGACATCACCTGTAGATTTTACTTGAAGGGAAAAATAATCTATGAAAATATTTGTATCTGAATTTGCTGTCTCTTGATTTTATTGAATTACTTTAATACCTTTTAGTTAAAGTCTTAGAGTTGATTTAATTAATTGATGCATCCAAAATCAATTTGGCCTATTGATCTTTATTTCCATTAACTTTGTAGTAAAAATACAAAGTTTTTTCATTCCAGTGGGGAATGGTAGTGCTGTAATATAAGTCAACTATGAATCTGCATTCAAAACAAATTATAAATATTTAACATCAGAGCCAGTGGTCAGGTAACTGCTTTCCCGAAAAATAGATCAGGGTACATTTACTCATATTTGTTTTTCTATAATTAGTCACTAAAGGAAGGAGGAGGCATGTGTTAAGTTACATGGCATCATAAATACAATATGGCAATCTGCATTCCATATGCTACAGACAAACCTCTGTTACTACAATTATTTTCATAAATCTAACATTCTGGTATTTGTGTAAACACTCAATTACATGTTGAGTCACAGAGAACAAGTTATTTTTCTAGCAGGACTTGTCATCATTTGGAAATGGGAAGAAAATAGTTTAATTCATCTTTTAATATGTACTTGTAAAATTGTACTGTAGATTCTGCAGATGAGTTCTTTAGGTCCCCATAACCAAAAGTATGCAAAATGCATATATTAGGGAAAAAAAAACACAGAAAATGATGCATCTATTAAGAGAAATTATAAAACAAACGATGTGGCCAGAAAAACATAAATGGGGCAAAAATTTGTACAGAATATATATATATATATATATATATATAT
>BLBF01012395.1:0-22477 GCA_015471245.1 Laticauda colubrina | reverse complement strand
TTTACTGTGAACTTCATTTCTGAGTAGAGATATCTCTGTCCTTTTCACCCCCCCACCAGGCACCCAGGTAAAACCCAGCTTGCTAATGAAGAGCAGCTTGCTAATGAAGAACAGCCATCCCTTCACACGGAGCCAAGCTGCACTGAAAGCCTCCAACACAAAAACAGAGTGTTGCCAGCCAATCAAAGCCACAAAACAGACAGAAGAAACCAGAAACACCAATCAATCAAACTCCAAGTCCAATGAACACAGATCCAGGCTCCCAGCCAATCAGAATGGACCAGCCTCAAATCTGAAACCAGGAACTAACTCTATACAGAAGCCTGAGGATGGCAGATGAGATTCTGCTGAAAGGTTGCTACAACTTTAACAGAACTACAATGACGTGGGATAATATCTGAAGGAAGCTAAACAGCACACATGTAAGTGCCCGCAAAAGCCTAAGAAAACACACACACACACACACACACACACACACACATATATGTATATGTGTGTGTGTGCTGTTCAGTCTCCTTCGGGTATTATCCCACGTCATTGTAGTGCTTTCAAAGTTGTAGCAACGTTTCAGCAGAATCTCATCTGCCATCATCAGGCTCACAGTCTTTGGTTTCAAATTCAAGGCTGGCCTATTCTGATATATATATAGATGGATGGATGGATGGATGGATGGATGAATGGATGTGTACATATATACACACACACATTGCTCAAAAAATATCAAGGGAACACTTAAATAATACAATGTAACTCCAAGTCAATCACACTTCTGTGAAATCAAACTGTCCACTTAGGTAGCAACACTGATTGACAATCAATTTCACATGCCGTTGTGCAAATGGAATAGACAAAAGGTGGAAAGCAGAGGCAGTTAGCAATTCATCCCCAATAAAGGAGTGGTTCTGCAGGTGGTGACCACAAGCCACTTCTCAGTTCCTATGCTCTCTGGCTGATGGTTTGGTCACTTTTGAATGCTGGTGGTGCTTTCACTCTAGTGGTAGAATGAAACGAAGTCTGTAACCTACACAAGTGGCTCAGGTAGTGCAGCTCATTCAGGATGGCACATCAATGCGAGCTGTGGCAAGAAGGTTTGCTGTGTCTGTCAGTGTAGTGTCCAGAGCATGGAGGCCCTGCCAAGAGACAGGCCAGTGCATCAGGAGCCATGGAGAAGGCCATAGGAAGGCAACAACCTTGCATCAGGACTGCTACCTCTGCCTTTGTGCAAGGAGGAACAGGAGAAGCACTGCCAGAGCCCTGCAAAATGACCTCCAGTGGGCCACAAATGTGCATGTGGCTGCTCAAATGGTCAGGAACAGACTCCATGAGGGTGGTATGAGGGCCCGATGTCTACAGGTGGTGGTTGTGTTTACAGCCCAACACAGTGTACGATGTTTGGCATTTTCCAGAGAACACCAAGATTGGCAAATTCACCACTGTCACTCTGTACTCTTCACAGATGAAAGTAGGTTCACACTGAGCACATGTGACAGATGTGACAGTGTCTGGAGATGCCATAGAGAATGTTCTGCTGCCTGCAACATCCTCCAGCATGATTTGGCAGTGGGTCAGTAATGGTGTGGGGTGGCATTTCTTTAGGGGGCTGCACAGCCCTCCATGTGTTCGCCAGAGGTAGCCTGACTGCCATTAGGTACCGAGATGAGATCCTCAGACCCCTTGTGAGACCATATGCTGGTGGAGTTGGCCCTGGGCTCCTCCTAATGCATGATAATGCTAGACCTCATGTGGCTGGAGCATGTCAGCAGTTCCTGCAAGATGAAGGCATTGATGCTATGGACTGGCCCGCCCCTTCCCCAGATCTGAATCCAATTGGGCACATCTGGGGCATGATGTCTTGCTCCATCCACCAATGCCACGTTGCACCACAGACTGTCCAGGAGTTGGGGGAAGCTTTAGTCCAGGTGTGGGAGAAGATCCCTCAGGAGACCATCCGCCATGTCATCAGGAGCATGCCCAGGCATTGTATGGAACTCATACAGGCACATGGAGGCCACACACACTACTGAGCTTCATTTTGATCTGTTTTAAGGACATTACATCAAAGCTGGATCAGTCTGTAGTGTTTTTTCCCACTTTAATTTTGAGTTTAACTCCAAATCCAGACCATCATGGGTTGCTAAATTTGATTTCCATTGATCATTTTTGTGTGATTTTATTGACAGCACATTCAACTATGTAATGAATAAAGTATTTAATCAGAATATTTCATTCATTCAGATCTAGGATGTCATATTTTTTGTGTCCCTTTATTTTTTTGAGCAGTGTACATAAAGCAGCCTTCTGAAAGTTTAAAATAAATTTAGGAGAAAAGCTCAGACATTTCCTTTCTTGCTTCCTTACTGAATATCTTTCTTTATGATGAAGAAATCGCCAATTAATTTTCTCCATTAACAATTTGTTTAGGTTACAAGATTTTGTTACTAACAAGACAAGAATAAGATCTTTAAGTCTTTTGTCACAGTCAGTAGAATTCAATAGTCTCAAATAATTAGCACAGCATTAATAGAATACTGGTAGCACAGTGGTTAAATGTACTATTGCAGGCTAATTCCGTCCACAGTCTGAAGTTCAATCTTGACACGGGTCAAGGTTGACTCAGATTTCCATCCTTCTGAGGTTGGTAAAATCAGGACTCAGATTGTTGGGGGCAATATGCTGACATTGTAAACTGCTCAGAGAGTGCTGTAAAGCAATATGTAGCAGTATATAAGTCTAGGTGCTATTGCTGGAAACAAGAAGCAATGTTCCGAAATTTGAATGAAATTGTAAATCTTGTAACTCATAATGACTGAACATGGATGGTCTGGCTGCAGCATTTATCACCCCATTGATCACAAGGGTTGATTGGGTGACCTCAGAACTCCCTCCTGAAGCTGTATGTTCAGTAGAAGAGAACAACTATCCCAGATAGAAAGAGGCTACTAATTATTTCTTTTGCTTTTCTTGAAGGAGGAAGAAGAAGAGGAGGAACCACTCATAATCTGAACTGTCAAGAAAGTTCTGGAAGAAGAGAATACTAATTAATACAGAATTCTACAAAGCTTACCTAAAATATTTTATAAAATATTTATTTGAATCCACAGTACAGTCATTGTGCAGAAGAATGGAAAAAATTAAGTTCAAAGTATTAATGCAAGAACAGACTATAAAAAGGAAAACAAAAATGCAGACTTAAATCCAAAGGTGATCATTATTACTCAGAGCAAATAAAAGGTTGTACATTAAACTAAGCAGATGCAGAAGAAAAATGATGAACATATATTTTCATTGTAAATGGGATTTTAGAAGAGGCATTTTTAGGGAATATTGCCTTATAAGTGGCATCAAAACATGGATTCACTTAAATAGTCCTTCTTTATACTATTTAGAAATCACAGAGAGAATATTTTAAAGGTTTTAAGAAAGGTATTTGGTTATTTTTTCCTTTAAAAAAACTGCTCCAAATATTTTTGTTCTCAGTTTGATTTGGTGGAAGTTTCCCTTGCTCGTTCTTTTGGCAAATGCTAATGAATGTAAATAAATATAAAAGGAAATATTGGATTTGGATACTTTTTCACAGGAAGTGCCTGAAGATCACAGGAACATGAAGTATGTTTCACCACAGAGAAAACATGATCACAAAGAATTATAGATAGTTTGATCACAATTGTGACTCAGATAACAGGTGTGGCTTTCATCTATGAAGAATTGGTATGGTTCTTTTCTTGATGCAGGCTGGGCTCTGCCTCAGTTTGAATCAGAATAATTGAATCAGGAACACTAAACAGCATGGGTTTATTGTAAATATTGATTTTTCATAAGAAAGGGGGAAAGATTGCTTTCTTGAGTAGATGAACAAAATAAGTAGTTGAACCAAATGTAATGCAAGCAGATACATCCACACTTTAGTGAAGCATTAGGTATGGTGCCTCTCAGATTAATTCTGTAAAATCAAATTGATCTGGATACAAACACCATTTTACGGTCTGAAACTGGCTGAGTGAGCATAAACAATAGCTAATCACAAGTGATAACTGAGCCTCAAGAGATACGTTTTGTGCTTACCACTGAGATAAATTCCATTTCTTATCTTACTAAAACATTTTACCAACAAGCTAGCTGAACTGGATAAAATTCACTGATGTCATTATGTTGAATTTTGTATTAAACTGCATATAGTTGAAAAAAAATCAAAGAACATATATTAGATTCTGTCTCCGTAGCAATTCCTGTAACAGTGATTTTCAAGACTATAGGTTTCCTTAGAAGATTTCTTTTTCTTGCATTCAATAGGATCTGATTCTCAGAGGATGCATGGACAAATACATGCAATTTTCTTGGCAAGGTTTTCCAGAAGTGATTTGCCATTACCTCTTTCCAAGGGCTGAGAAAAAAAAAAGAAAGACTGGTCCAAAATCACTCAGCTAGATCAGAACTCACAGTTTCTACAGATATATTTTAACCATTATACCAAACGAGTTTAAAAGATCAATTAGGAAGATCAATTTAGGGAGAGAGGGAAGTCTTGAAAGTCTATGGAGATTCACAGTCATCCAGGTCATGGTTGTCCCAAAGGTACTTTTTCAAGAAGCAGTTGGACTTTCTGGTTTTTCTTTAAAGATGTCTCATCCAAGAAGCTTCTTTAGCACTGACTGGATCGTGGGAAATGGAAGGATTTATATTCCTCACAGACAGCTGGTCATTTGCATTCTTTTAGCAGTTTGTTAAGGTCACCTGGACGTTTATCTGTGTCATCAGGGTCACTTGAGTGGTGCAAATTAGTGTGGAGGCTTCTTGGAATGTTAAAAGGACTGTGTTGTAGACTGGAGATAGATGATATCATATCTCTCCCCTTCTGTTGAAAGAGGGCTGTTAGGAATGTAAGGCACCTAACAGTTGGGTTGGAAAACATATAAACCAGGACAGACATTTTAATATTGTCTCTTTAAGGGAATGCTAAAATTGTAATTGGGTGTGGTTCCTCGAATGGCCATAAGATAGAGCCAGAAACATGGGTTGTTTTGTCCTGTTCCTGTATTGACTGTTACTGATCATCGTTCTTGGATTTGATGTAAGTCTGTTACTGAACTATTTATGATACTGGACTTTGTTATTGGATTATACCTGGACTGAAAACTGATTGCTTTAACCGTGAATGACTTGGACTGTTTGTTGAACTTTGCTTAACCGTTTTACTGGTAGTAAAAACCTACATTTTTACTATACGGTGAATCTGTGTGCTGGTTGTGTGTTATTCTTCATCACTCTCACTATGTCTCCCTGTGTGTGCTCATTCTCCTAACAGGAAATTACCTCAACAAGGGCTGTTCAGTTTTGTACATAGATGGCTTCTTTGACTTCTCTTTCAAACCAGTAGTCTTCTCTCTCCAAAATGTGAACTTTGCTGTCCTCAAAAGAGTGCCCTGTGTCTTTTAATGTAGATGGACTGCTGAATCTAGTCCTGACGTGTTTGTTTTCCTATGTTGTGTCATGTGCTTATAAAGAGTTGTTTTGTTTCCCCAATGTACAGAACTGCACTTGGCTTGCTGCATTGTGCTGCATATATCACATTGCTCAGTTTCTGTCTGGGTGGTTTATTTTTGGAGTGGACAAGTTTCCGCCTTAATGTATTCTTGGGTTTGAATATATCATCTATTTCCAATCTACAATACAGTCCTTTCAACAGTTCCAAGAAAGCTCCACACCACTTTGCACCACTCAGGTGACCCTTATAACCCAGACAAACCTCCAGGTGGCCTCAACAACTCACTAAAATTACCAGCTGTCTGCAAGGAGTATAAATCCTTCCATTCCCCACCATCCAGTCTGAGCTGAAGAAGCTTATTGGATGAGAAGTGAAACATCTTCAAAGAAAAAACATGAAAGTCAGTTACCTCTTGAAAAAGCACCTTTGAGACAGTCCTTGAAAGATAATTGAATAGATATGTAGAGTTCTAATTGCAGGAATGTTCCAATCTTGGATGGCAAACCTCGGATAAAGAATGTTTCCAAGTAAATACAACTCGGGCAAACAAAATCACTAATCTAAAGGACGATTAGAGAGGGGAAGTAAATATATGTTAGTCTTTAACTAGAGGTAATTAATTGTATGGATTACAGTGCTAAACAGTTATGAAAGTTAAGCAGTGACCAAAGGTAACCAATGATGGAGGATAACTAAAAATGTATAAATACAAGACAAGACTCCAATAAAGAAAATCATGATTCAGTTGTTCATGATCAATCAACTTGACTGCCTCGTCATTACAACAAGTGGCACAAGAACAGGGACCCTCTTACTTCGTCGAGCAAGGCTTTGGTGCACCTTCAACCCTTTCTGGTTTCTTCAACCTTTTGGCTTCTGTAAGTATGGGGTCTTCGCTTTCTGAGGAACAAAGGAAGCATGTAGATGAAAAAGGCTATTTGTTGAAGAAAAATAATACTGAGGTACCACAGAGAAATCTCTTAAGGCTGGTCCAAGAGATTGCAGCTTAAGGCTAGGTCACATTGGCCGACAGATGCAAAATGTATGTAAAAAGGACACAGCAGACGAGCAAATTTTCCATCCACTGTTATCCACTCTCAAAAGTGCCCCAAATTTACATAAACAGAGCGGACAACAACGGGAAGGAATGGACTTGGGGAGGATGTAGCGGGGATGTAAAGTGGAAGTTCATAGAAAGCCTAGCGGATGAAAGCGGATGGAAGTGGATGACACATCCGCAGGGCTTCCGGGGGAGAACAGTGAAGTGGACGTGCAGCGGAAGGAGTGGATGCAGAGCGGATGCAGAGCGGATACAGCGGATGTATCACGGACGCCTAGCAGATGCCTAGCGGATGCAAAGCATTCACTGCGCATGCGGGGAGGATGCATTGCGTCAGCCCCGTGGATATTAAGGGAAGCAGCTCGCAAGCAGGTCACCATTCAGAGGAAAGGCCTGCTGCCAGACACATCTTCAGCCAACAACCATGGGGAAAAAGAGGAAGCCTGTCCTACTCCTGCCAGCCCTGGCAAGAAGTACAGGACCACCATCCCACCCCTGGTGCTGACTCTGCTTCTGTTGGGGCTTCTGCTGCTGGTGCTGGTGCCGCTGCTGCTGCTGGTGCTGACTCTACTGGTGCTGGTGCTTCTGCTGGTGCTGATTCTGCTGGTGCTGCTCCTGGTGCTGGTGCTTCTGCTGGTGCTGACTCTGCTGGTGCTGCTACTGGTCCTGCTGCTGCTGGTGGTCCTGCTGCTGCTGCTGCTGGTGGTGGTGGTGCTGGTGCTGCTGGTGCTGCTGCTGGTGGTGTGGTGGACCAGACCCTAGAACCTCAAAGCCCTGCTGATGAGGGCCCAGAAGGCCCTGCCAGAGGGAGGAAGAGGCATTTGCAAGAAAAGGAGGAGAGGAGATAGTACTCCATTGCAGAGGAACATGAGGAGGAGGTGCTCGAGTGGCTGAGGGAGAACGAGTACCTCTGGAGGAAGAGACACAGGCTCTACCAAGACACCAAGCAGAAGCAGGCAGCTTGGAGAGAGAAGGCGGAGAGCCTGGGCTACACTTTGGATGTCCTCCTGGGGTGGTGGAAGCACATGCACACCTGGTATGGGAAGCTGCACCTCAAGAAGTCTGGCCAGGCCATGGTCAAGCTCACCAACCGGGAGACCTACGTGATGACCAAGTGCAGCTTCTTGGAGGGTGAGATCCGCCACCGAGGAGCAGCACCTCTGTCAAACCTCTCTCTCAGGCAGCCCACTGAAGCCAGTCCTCTTCTGGCCAAGAGTCAGCTCCTGTGTCCAGGCAGGTATCTTTGGAGCGCCCCACAATGGAGACCCCCCCAACAGCTGCACTCCCCATGCCGGAGCACATGGAGGACCCCCTGATGCAGTTGGAGCAAGAAGAGGCCGCTGCCACCAGAGACAAACCCACCCCCACCCCCAGCTCCACCTCCACAGAAAGCAGGCAGAGAGCCAGACCGGAAGGACAGAGCCACACTGTCCTCTTGGAGATCAGGGACACCATCAAGAGCAGCATAGATTTCCTCTCTCAGCTGGTACACACCGACATACCATCCTCTAACAGAAAGCCCTTCCTCACCTACGTGAACCAGACCCTCATGGAAATGCCCGAATCCCAGGACCAGGTGATCAAGGAGAGGATCACATGTCTTCTGCACCACCCTCCAGGCCCAGCTGAACCTGCTCTGACCCACTCCAGGTCTGCTCCTCCACCACAGGTGATGTCACAGCCCTTCCAAGGCTTTCAACAGCCCCTCAACTACCAAGGCTATGGCTACCAGGAGTTCCAGCAGCACAGGCAGCCCTTCCCAGTCCAGGCACAGGTACATCGCACACCACAGGTGCCACAGATGCCACCAATACCACAGACACCACAGATGCCACCAATACCACAGACACCACAGATGCCACTGACGTCACAGATGCCACCGACGCCATAGATGCCACGGACGCCTCACCTCGCTCACCTGCAGACCAGACAGCCCCACTACACTCATCCTTCCTCTACCCCACAGCCAAGACCGGCCTCAGAACATCTGTCATCGGTCTTGGGACTGACATCCCATGTCATGGAGGAAGGGCCTCTCAACATCACGGGACTGAGCCAGTTCTCTGAGAGCTTCCTGCACACACCATCCCCTGTGGTCCTCTCGGGGCCAGGCACCCGAATGGCGCCTCAGACCAGCACTCCAGCAGCAGCCACCTCCACAGCACCTGGACCTTTCATCCCTGAGACTATGGGCATGCCTCAGAGTGACTGAGAAGAGTGCCAGAGACTGGGTTGCTACCTGTTCACTTTATCTTTGCTTGGGACACTTTACTTGGGTCATTTTGCTTTTACAGCTTGTTATTAATAAAGGTTATCTTTGCTTCACACACTTTGTTCAGTTCTTTTAGTAAATAAAATCTTGGTGGAAACTTTTAGAAATGGTTTAAGCCTTTGCATGCTTGTGGGATGGGTTAAGATAGCAGTGGGATGGGCAGGGATACCTGTGGGGTGGGTAATAGCTGTGGGATGGGTAAGGATAGCAGTGAGATGGGCAGGGATATGGGTAATAGCTGTGGGATGGGACAGGGTAGCAGTGGGATGGGCAGGGATACATGTGGGATGGGTAATAGCTGTGGGATGGGTAATAGCTGTGGGATAGATAAGCCTCCAGTGCAAGCATAGTGGGACTGTATGGTCCACCCTCCCAGGTGCCACACCTATGGCCCTCTATTAGCAATAACAATTTAATCATTCATCAACACATTTCAACATAAACACAACTCTTTATTAAATGCCCTCTTCATTGTAGGGCCACTCAACATACATGGCACAATCTCATCATTGTGATGAGACAGGCTCAAGGAAGCATCCATTAAGCATCTACCATCCTGTCTTGCCACTCCACCGCTCCAGCTGGGGAGTTGCACCAGTGTTTCAGGAGGTTGCGCTGCTTCTTCCCTTCACGTGAAGCTCTGTTGGGGCCTGGCACATCCACAGTGTCTATCAGGTTTAGTCCTTGCCTCCATTCCCCAGGCTCCATGTCCCCATTGCCTTGTTGGAGGTCCACGAGCCTGTTCTGCAATACTGGGTAGCGGTGCGCATGAGATTGTGCAGGATGCAGCAAGCTTCCACAATGTTCCTCGTGGTCTGTGGGCGATGCTGCATGGTGATGAGAAGTACCTGGAACCTGTTGGCCAGGATGCCAAAGGCATTCTCCACCACCCGTCTTGCCCTGGACAGCTTGTAGTTGAAGATCCTCTCTTCACGGGTGAGGTATCTGGAAGTGTAGGGCTTCATGAGGTAGGTTCTGAGGGAGAAGGCGTCATCCCCCACAATGAAGTAGGGCACAGCTTGTGTGTCATTGGGCAGGGGTCTGGATCTGGGAAGTCCATGATGAGGTTGCATTCCAGCCCCTACTTGAGGTGACTGGCATTGTATACCTGGGCATCTGAAGCTGACCCATTGCCTGAAGCATCGATGTACATGAACTTGTAGTCAGCATCGACCATGGCAAAGAGGATGATGCTGAAGAAGCCCTTGTAGTTGTGATAAGTGTATCCTGAGTTGGTTGGAGCTTTGCAGGCCACGTGTTTCCTATCTATGCCTCCAACGGTGTGGGGGAAGTTCCACTTCTGATACTACTGCTCTGCAACTTTTCTCCAGCCTTCTTCAGTGGAGAGGCACTGGAGGAGCTCCTCCAGGTATTCTTTGATAATGGCTTGCACCACTTCTCTGACCACAATGCTGATGGTGTTGTGTGGCACCCTCCAGGCATACTGCATGTTCCTGTACGTGGTCCCAGAGGCCAGGTGGCGCAGAGTCAGTGCCACTTTCAGTCCAGGGTCCAGGCTGGGCCAGAAGTTGGTGTTTGCCTTGGTCAACCTGGGTCTCAGCCACTCCACAACTTCATTAAACATGGCTGGTGGCATCCTCATTAAGTGCTGGAATGCACAAGTGTCTTCTTTCCTCAACTCCATCAGCTTGTCATACAGTCCATACTCGGCTCTTCTCACGATCCATCTTTGGACCCACACACTTCTTGGATGCCTCCTTTTCCTTGCGTAGAACAGGTGAAAGAGCCTGTAGAGGGCTTCGCACTGTTGTAGAATGATGGCGGCTACCAAAAGGAGTGTGCGACGATCCATGGTGGAGATTACTGGATGCTGTGGAAGAGCAAGAGCAAGGCTGAAGAGGTCTGCACACCAGGGCTGCTGGACTGAAAGTGAGATCCAGGTGATTTCGTCCCCTTTTTTATAGGAAATATCAGTTTTCCACTAGGTGTCCTTCTGCATCCTCCAGACATCCTAAATATCCGAGTTACATCCCCTATACGAACGTTTTTTCCATTTTAATGCTTTATATGCTTGCTGCATCCATTTTCATCCTTTCTATGTCCGTGCTACTAATGCTGTGCGGTCGTTCCGCATCCATTTTGCTTCCTCCCTCTTTCCGCTTTCAGCTGCAGCGGATGCGAGTTGCGTGGATGAGAAGCGGATGCCAAGCAGATACAGCAGACGTGTAATGGATGTAGAACGTTTGTTCCCCATATGTGTCACGGATGTAGAATGGATGCTGAGGAAAGTTCATTCGCTCAAAAAGTTTTGTGCAGCTCAAAACTTTTTGAGTGGATGAAATCTCAGTAGACGGATGCTGGATGGATAGAACATATGAATCACGCACGCAGTGAGTACAGAACGGATATATCGCGTTAACCAACGGATGACAAGCATTTTTCTCCGTTTACATCCTCTTTCCATCTGTTGGTGCAGTATGACATGGGCTTTAGTGCCTATGGTACCCAGAAAAGGGGTCTTTAAAATTAACTGATTGGGAACGTATTGGGAAAGCATTGTATACTGAACCTTGAGCAAAAATAGAAGTTTTGCATATGTGACATTTATGTAGGCATGCAATTGAAAAATTTGGTCACAATGAATTTTCTCTTTTAACACCTCCACCTTCACATTATACTAATGCTGTCATTTTTCCCCATTCTTCTCCTGAATATATGTCTTCAATTCCCTCAGCTCCTGCAGATACAGGGCAAAAGCCTCCTGACTCTATTGTTCAGTCTTCTTTTCAGAAAATGGTAGAGACTTGTAAAAAGGATGCCTCTGTCTCAGGAACAGAGCTTGCAGAATTACTGCCTGTTTGTCCAGTACAATATCGTCCTGGTCAGGGGCCACAGCTTGGACTGCAAGTAGCAGAATGGGAGGGTCTGCCTTATCAGATCTTAAGAGAGTTAAAAAAGGCAGTTACAGACAATGGATGTGGCACCCACCCAGAATCCAAAGCATGCCTTTCCCATCACTCTGACTCCTCCAGCAGTCTCTCTCACTCCTCTCCAGCCACAGCCGGTAGCGCTGGGATTGATTTAATCACTCAAGAGGAAATTGAGTTTAAATTTCCCAATGAAGTTAAAATAGTTCCATCTCAATTTAAAGGTCCTCTTCCTTCAGGATTAGTTGGCTTAATCTTGCCTCGTTCTTCTGCACACAAAAAGGGCTGTTTTGTTGTGCCTCAGGGAATAGATTCAGATTGCACTGGTATCCTCATGGTTCAGATTTGGGTGAATCTTCCTCAAGTTCTTCCTTGTAATTCTTCTGTTGCTCAATTGCTTCTTCTTCTATATGAAATTCCATCTCCTGGTATAGGTAATCATGGGGATGCAGGATTTGGATCAACTGTAGGCTTACTTCATCAGCTGAACTCCTCTCATCCTTTGTTAACACTCTTTCTTAATAAACAACCATTTCAAGGGTTATTGGATACTGGAGCCGATGTTACTGTCATCTCCTCTTTACAGAGGCCAGTACAGGGGCTAAAAATGACAGTTTCTTCATTGTGGGGAATAGGAGGTTCTACCGCTGCTTGGCAGAATGTTCAAGAAATTAATGTTACAACAGCTGCTGGTAAGTCCTTTTTCCTACAACCATACATTCTAGATATTCATACTAATATTTGGGGCCGTGATATCCTTTCTCTTCTTAATGCCCATTTGATTCTTGATGATGGCTCTTCCTATTAAATGGCTCTTCCTCTTGAACTGTTCTACAATGGCCATTATGAAGGGAAAAACTCGCTGCTTTACAACAATTGGTTCAAGAACAATTGGCTGCTAGTCATATAGAACCTTCTACTAGTCCTTGGAATACTCCTGTTTTTGTTATAAAAAAGAAAAATGGGAAATGGCCTTTACAATGTGGTCTACCAAATGCTAACTTGATTCCTAATTTTTATAAATTATTGGTAGTTGATCTTAAAGACTTCTTTTTCACTATACCTTTGCAGCTTCAAGACAAAGAAAAATTTGCATTTACTGTTCCAGTTTTTAATAATAGCATGCCCTCAAACCGATATCATTGGCGAGTGTTGCCTCAGGGAGTGCTTAATTCCCCTACACTTTGTCAATATTTCATGGATAATACCTTTCAACCCTTTCAGAATAAATTTCCTTCCTATTTAGTCTATCATTATATGGATGATATATTCATAGCAGCCCCGGATTTTGATGAATCTAAGTTATTAAAAGAGTTAACGGATATTGTGGCACAACAGGGATTGTATATAGCCTCAGACAAAATTCAAAAGGTAGAACCTTATACCTACTTAGGACATAGAATGTTGCACAATTCCTCCATTCCAATTCTTCCTGAATTACAAGTACAGAAATCATATACATTAGTACAATGGCAAAAATTACTTGGCATTATGAATTGGGCACGCCCATTCTTCTACATTACAACTGGTGATATGTTGCCCTTATTTCAGTCTTTGAAGGGAGCACAATCACCAGGAGATCTAGTTGTATTAACTGATCTTCAAAGAACATGCCTTCAAGGAATATTGAATAAGTTTAAGCATCGATATATGGACAGGATCTCATTAGCATAGCTTTCACTCGTACAAAAGTTGAACATGAGCATTTGATGATGATTTCAGAATCATATCAGCCTTTTCTCAATATATGGGAAACTTGTTGTATTCTTTACCCAAAGACCCTAGAATAGTGGTTACTACTACTTTAAATCTGGAATTTTCTTTCATTTTTGTGTGAAATCCTATTTCTAAAGCTCTTACAGACTTTACTGATGGATCACCTGGGGTTGCAGTTACGCCACCATGGAAGATCCTTCTACTCGACAAGCAGTGTGGGTTCCAGCACACTGTGTTAGTCCGTATCATGGCATGGCATCAGGGCCTTCACAACCCGATTCTGGATTTCAATCTTCATCTGAACACAGAAGTTCGTCTTCCAAGGTCAACACGCCCACAACCCATCATTTGGGGCCAGGTTAAATCTCCTACATATCAAGCTCAACAACAACTGCAGCAGGTCTCTTTACCTCAGACTCCTGAAAATCTTGTTGCTGCTATTTTTGCTATTATTACTGCTAACTCTGTTACCATTTTACTTTGTTTTTTCTAGTTTATGGTTTATGGTGTTTCTGCTCAAAATGACATTTCTGTGGTTTGTCTTAACCCTAATTTGTGGGTTCGTCATGCCCAATACATGTTTTTGACCCATGGCATAAATATTACTTTATACTATGAGCCCCCAATGGCATTTGGTCAAATTTATTTTGCCCCTAACTTGATCATGTCTTCTACATTTATTGTCTCACAACTACAATCTATTTCACACTCCTGGCTATTTTCTAAACCCCCTATGCAATTGAATTCTGTCCGTTGGCGTTATTTGAAAGTTAGTCAATTTACAAGGAGTCTGTGTTTCTGTTTCTGTTCAAACACACTTGGCTTCATAATTGGTCTGATTATGATGCTGCTCAGCACATATTAAAAAAGCTAGGGAATTATAGTTATTGTTCTGACTACTATTGGTAGTCAGGTACCTTTAATTCTTCTTTACATGGAATTAATATAGCTCCTGATATGTATCCTGACAATTTTCCTATTTTTAATGCCTCTGATCAATCTAATACAGGATTGATATGCGCTGGTTGGCAGCTTAAGGATCCTAATATGTGGTTCTTTTTTGATAAATATGCTACTAATGTTCATCCTCAAAATTATCAATGTGCAACTATAGGTTATTTTACTCTACCTATTCAAATAGGTATGCTCCCATCAACTTGACAGCGGCGTTCCTCTCTAGGGCCTACATGTAATGATGAAGTCATTATTGACACACATTTGTCTTCTGGTTCTACATTTGGCCATGCATTGGCAGGGGCCTTTACAGGAGTCCTTACTTTAGGCTCTGATCCTGGCATAATTGCTCAAGAAAACAGACGATCTATTCTTGGTCTCATCTGCAGACTTGAAAAATCCATCAATGCTACTGCTGCTATTATTCATGATTTGCAGCATGAAATAGAAGATTTAAATCAAGATGTCTTACAGCAACGTTTTGTTATAGACTATCTTTTAGCCCGTCAGGGAGGGTTCTGTATGTTTGTTGGACATCATGGATATGCTGTGCATTTTCATTCTTTGAATAAAACTATTGAGGATGAGCTTGCCAATTTACAATCATACATTCAAAATAATATCCATGCTCATTACTCACCTTTTGAGTATGCTATCATTGTTATTATTGTACTAATTGCAACCTGTTGTTTTATTCAATATATTCCAAATTTATTCGCATTGTTTCATCCTGCTTCCCCCTCTCTTAATCCTCTACAATTGTGATACATTCATAAATCTTTGAATCCTCCATTTAAAATTAAAAACTAGGATATGTAGAGTTGTAATTGCAGGAATGTTCCAATCTTGGATGGCAAACCTCAGATAAAGAATGTTTCCAAGTAAATACAACACAGGCAAACAAAATCACTAATCTAAAGGAGGATTAGAGAGGGGAAGTAAACATATGTTAGTCTTTAACTAGAGATAATTAATTGTATGGATTCCTGTGCTAAACAGTAACGAAAGTTAAGCAGTGACCAAAGTTAACCAATGTGGAGGATAACTAAAAATGTGTATAAATACAAGCCTAGACTCCAATAAAGATCATCATGATTCAGTTGTTCATGATAAATCAACTTGACTGCCTCGTCATTACAACATAGATATATTTCAGCCTCCTATCTAGAGTGGAGGCAAAGTGACTTAGTTAAAGTCAGCTTCCCTTCCTAACTTGGATCTCACTGCTCCTTGTCCAGCACTTTAAGCCATTATAATACACTGGGTCCCATGCCCCATCTGTAATCTTTGCAATTTGACAGAGAGATCAGTGCAAATTCCATAGTTTTGTTTGAAAGGCAGTCCTAGTAACCATCACATTTCTCTCTTATCTAGAATATATCTCTGAATAAAGCATGATTTGATTTCAAGATTTTAACAAAATGGAATAAATTGCTGTTTAACTGGAAGCAGATGGGTGAGCTATACTGAATGCATGAATCTTCAACTCTTATCAGGACTGATTACTCATCTGGAAATATAACCAAAATAGAGAGAAAGTTGGTTCAGCCTGCAGCTCTGAACTTTGACCTTAGCAGAAGGTTGATGAATTGGAGCTAATGCTGGCTGGGATATGTAAAGCCAGATAGCTTACTGACTATCCCCCACCCCCCAGACATTTTGAGGTGGGTTAAAAAGAAGAAGCCAAGAAAAGGGATCTTGTGACTTGTGTCTGCCTCTCATAGATCTCAACTTGTCTTCTAGTACTTTGTAAAGGTCAAGACTCAATGCCCTTGTGCCACTCAGAAATGGAATATGATCTATTAGAGCAATTTTGGTGGTCCCTGCCCCAGGGTCTCTCCATTCCTGTTCAACAGTTGGTCATTCTGATAATTTGCAGTTTGTGTTCAAATCTAAAATATTAGGTAATCTATGTAGTGCATTTTTATGAGGTTAGTGATATATTTAGAAATGCATTGCCATGAAGGACTATTCAAAGCATTAGTGTAGGACTTTAAAAAAAAAAAAAAACACATCCCTATAAAGGTGCAGTTGATTTAGTCAATCAATTTATTTTCACCTTGCCTTTAGCCAAACCAAAACAAAAAACAAAAAACAAGGAAAGTAATACCTTTCATTGCAATTATTACAGTCCATTGAAATGATAGATCCTAGTGAACCTATAAGCCCATTCCACTTCCATTTGGAAAAATGCAAGCAATTTATCGTTACTAATTCCCAGGATTGGAAATTACTTGGCACTTTACAATAGAAAAATTTGGACGTGCAATTTTAAAACACTTAGAAGTTATTTCTGTAGCAAGCAAAAAAGAGTCAAATAGTTTGCCTTTTCAAACTGCAATGCTACCAAGATAGCAATAAGTGCAAGTATGCTTTCACTCTCACTACACTTTAACAAATATGGATAAGCTAGATATGAAATGAAGGGTGCATGTGCATATGCCTGCATGTAGACATTCTTTTGTGAATGAAATAAAGTGTATTATGGATAATTTCTAAACCACATTTAATAATTGGACTAGACACTGCTTACTTTTTAATCACAGTAATGTTGATCCCTTAACTGTGTGGTCAGACACACCATGGAATGGGACAACTTGCTTTGGCTAACTCACCATGGCCAACTCTTTGCAGTCAACTTGCTACAGCTAACTTGCTCCATGGCCAACTAATCATGGGCCAATTTAACAATTCAATTATTTAAAATAAATAAATAAAATATTTCAATTTTTACATTCACAATTTTTTCTGTCCCTCCTTTTGCATCCATTATTTAATGATTCTAGTCCACCATTTCTTTGATATTAGTGTAACTTTTGTTCCACAGTGAATTGTCTTGAGGCAAGTTGGCCATGGTGAGCTGTCCCACTGTGAATTGGCTGTGGCAGGTAGGGTGTGGTGAGTTGGCTTTGGTGAGTTGGCCATATCTAGTTGATCATGTGAATTGTTATAGACCCACTGTATCATGTGGGTCTATGACAAAATATTTACTTCTCCCAAAACAGCACCTACCATCTAATGTTGAGATTGGCAGCAATTAGCATTATTTTAATTTAGGAAACTATTAGTGCCTTGGCTTTCAGGTTCACTCAGGACCACTTTCTCTAAATAGAGCCAAACCTTCTTTTCTAATTAATTCAAGTTCAATAATTATGGTCACTGTTTCTAGAAGATTAGGATAGTCAAAGCTGGCAAACAAATTTGCCACTTCTGTTTAATGCAACAGTCTTTTCCCTGAGACCCTCTTAGCACCTAACTTGACATCTTGGTTAAAAGTTGGCACTTAACTTGAAAGTTGGTCAAAATAATTCCTCCAGAGAATGAATGTAGTGATCAGTTGGGACAGTTATAAAGTACAGCTGTATTTTTATGAATTTTATATTTGTTGTTTAATATTGATTATGTTAATTGCAAGGAGTCCTTGTTTGATTGAAACAAAAGAAATAAATGAACAAAACACCTTGAAAATTAATGTTTCTGTGCATGAAGGTAGAAGATAGCTAATTTTTAGGATAATAATATGTGATAACATTGAAACAATACCCCGCTTTAGTCTGTTTGCCTCACTTGTACGGGTAGATTGTCTAAAATCTTGTTGGTCTTTTTTCTTATTACAGTATGTTTTTCCATAGATAGACCCTGATGAAGGCTATTCACAGGCCAAGCTCTTAATCATTTGTCTTAAATTATATTTCAAAATAATTGATGAAACTGTAGAATATAATCTTCTTACATTGTTTTCAATCAAAATAGGCAAAATGCATTTATAATTGTTTGATTGACTATTTTGTACAGCTTTATATATTATTAAAGCAAATGGAGAGCAATCAAAAATATGCACAATTCATAAACTTGAGTATAACTCAAGTTCCATAAGATTATTAATTCAGTTAAATAAAATTAACATTAATTCTGAAGTTTTAAATAAGTCCCTATCTATTATGAACAAGTACTTGACAGCTCTCCTTGCTCAGTTGAGAAACTTTTATATTTAAGTCCTATTTCTTTTAGCACTTCCTAACTGCATCCATTTTTACTCTGTTGCAATAATATCATTTATTATCACACAGACAAGCTGAGGTTGACAAGCTGCATTGTAATGGAGCCCTTTCACTAAATTTTCTTTCCAATAGTACCTTTTCACTTTGCTAAAGTGCTATTTTGCAGAAAAGGAAAATGCAGAACATATTGGGCTGGGGGGAACCTGACAGTGATGCTAAGACAAACTCAGCTCATCATTAAGGCAATAAAATCAAACAACGCATGAGTCTTATGGGTGTGAAAGTTGTTGGGAAGCGTGACAGCTTGAGCTCATCTCATATTCAGTGAAGTCTGCACAAATGTTACTAATATCCCCAAAGGATTCAGCTGTTACCTTCTCTAGGAGATGTATCTTTACAATTTTTACAATTCTAAATGGGAAAGAAAGAGAAAAAATAATTAGTTAAATAAAATTAAGCACAGGTGAGTACATTCCTTACAGAATGGAAAGCCAGTTGGAAATTGTGAATAATTTCCCAAACTACCAAGGCTTTCAGGGCTGGTGAAATGTTGCTGATTTTGATTGCTTCAAAAAGACTTTTAGAATGTGTTTATTAAAAAAATTGGCAACAATCCACCCAATTCTAAATCAAATCATTTTGGGATGCAAATATTTGTTTGTGACTTGCTGCGTTCACTGCCTTTGGTAACTGGCAAAAAAGTTCTCATTGGATTTTTTCCACCTTATATAAAAAAGAGAAAGAATATACTTTAAAAAAAAAAAAGCATAGTCTTTTATGGGTAGCTATTCTATTTCTAGGATAACCAGCAAGTGCCCAGTGCGTCAGTAATTACTGTATAAGGAATTATTTAGCTATCAACTAAAAGCTGAGTACAAGGTACAAAATCAGCTGTTGATCCCACTTTTGATAGATGATAACCCAGAGCTGGCGCTGCATAAGATTTGGAGATCATTTTAGCAGCAAGATGCTGATGTGAATTATTGGATTTAGAGATTGTGCATTTTATTGTGAGAAAGATATTGAATTTTCCTCTGCAAGCATTGCCTTAAATATTCCAAGAGCAAATGGTACAAATTGCTCACACATTTGCTTTTATTGCCTTTGTTTTAGCAATATCCAGCAAAGTTTGAAGAAAGAGCCAATTCTACAATTAGATAGAGTGAAATTCAGGTTGGACAGAATGATGGTGGAAGGAAGATAAAAGTTTCATACTGAGATGAAAGATCACTCTAGTTCCATTGCTGAAAAAAAAAAAAAAGGAGAGTGAATTCAAATAGCATGATGTGAAGTAGATTGGGGTGTGTGGAATCCAATCCATATTCGGAAAGGAAATCTTTTCTTGGTTAAATAGTCTCCCAAGTGTTGTGAGGATTATTTAGCTTGCTCATTAAATAGTAATCATGGTGAGCTAAACACAATTTATAAAGAAAAAAAGAAAGAAGAGAAGAATGTTCAATGCTGGTCACAATTACACACTCTTCAAATAAAGAAAGACAGGGATAAACAGGGCTATTCCCAGGAGAGTTAAGATGGCAGCTGCAATTATATGATCAGAATTCTGAACCTTTTAAATATGTATTAAAGAGCTGCTATGTACATTTCTTTATCTCTGCAGATGCCTGGGGATAAAGTAACCTCTTCTTTTTTATAGGCATAAAAGGGAATTTATTTACTTTTGCTCTTTTCTTCTTTATATAGAGCCTACTTATATGTTCACAAGCAGCATATGTAATACTTCTACTTAGTCCATGGTAATTACTTAGCCATGCTCTATAGCAGGGGTGTCAAACTCACATTGTCACAGTGGCATCATGTGACATATTGGGATGTTTTTTCTCCTTCACTAAACCTGGCATAGACATGGCCAACATGTGATGCATCCAGCCCGTAGGCTGAGAGTTTGACAGCCCTGTTCTATAGTCTTATGGCTATAGTGAAGATCATAGTTGATCATAGAAGATCATAGAGTGCTCCTACCATTTATGAGCGTACAAGTGAACATAAAAATAATGATAATTGCACCTGAATCAAGATGTTTTTAATTCTCTTTCTGTCTGTCTCTCTCTGATACACACGCAAGCACACATCTTGTAATTTTCATAGGGATCAAATCAGTGACTTTGTACTAGTTAGAAATCTTTGTAGGCTGTAAATGTCACTTTTAGACAAACCTTTGGACTGAATATGAAAATACCCTTTCATTCCTGTAACACATACTGTTGATGTCCCTGAAAAATATGAGAATAGATTGACTCTTGCAGTAGATAACCACATGAACTTTTCCACCAAGACTAGAACTAGATTATTTAATGTCCTAAGTATTTTGCTATTTTCATAAGATTAGTGGAAACGTTTGCATATACAGAAGAGCATGTGCAGTAAACTGCCTTAACTATAATATAAAATTTAATTTATTTATTAAATTTATATGTTGCCCATCTCACCAATAAGATGACTCTGGAAAGCTTACAAATGGTTAAAAAAGATAGCTATAAAAACAATTAAGAGTTACAGTACATAGAAACTCTTATTACAAACAGAAATGCTGTCTCTGACAATATGCAAGTTTTGTTTTTATTGGGCCTTGTTTTTTCCCCAGACTTATTTAATTTTATTGGACAAGCCCATTCTAATTCTAGCTTAGCACTGTCAGAGTTGCTATTTTATTATGCTATTTATATCATTTTGATACTCTCAGAAGACAGGATCATATGGCAGTACCTAGTAATACATTATTGTTTTTAATTATAGGAAGAGTAGGTTCTGTGATAAGGTTTGTGTTGATTAGATAATATCAGAAGAAAAAAGCAAATGAGCATTTTGCATAAGGAAAATGTGCTTAAAGATTTAATCATTTTGGATGACAATTAATAGCACAGTTTGTATACACTATTTATGAAGCTCATATATACGTGCACACTTACATACACAGTATAAAACTGCCTTATTTTTAATATGAAAGCCATATTGGATAATTTTCAGAAGAAATTATTGTATAATTTTGAATTTTTTTTGATTTAGTAAATATATGTCAAATATATTGCAAGCTAAATTTCTTTCAATATTCAATAACATTTGTTCACAATGCCATTCACTATTGGCCCATAAATATTGACCAAAATATTTTGTAATCCTGTTTTAGTATCTTATGATTATTTCTCACAAGGTTAAATATTGTTGAGACACTTTGTTGGCTTTTTTGCTGGTTAAAGAATTAACCAATACTGAGCAATTGTACGTGATCAGTCAAAACCCTAGCTAAATGTTTAAAAATAAGCAGTTATAAAATTTACTAGTCAGCAGAGAAATCTTTTAAAAATATAACCTTGGAAGAGGTATAAGATTACAGCAGAGAGTACTAATGCGAGAAACTATAAAAGGCATTCAGGACTACATAAGTCATTCTCCAGGACAATTTTTGGTCAGAGCAATAGAAAAATATAATTGGTTTCAGAAAGGCTAAAAGAAACTCCAGGAAAAGCTGAAGGAAACCTATTGGAGAAACAACCAGTTTTAATATGCTACTATAAATCCTGTTTGAGTTACATTCAGTAATTTTTCTACCATGACTTGAAGAAGAATATCAGGTCTGTCTGCTATGTGATTCTAGCAGAAATAACAATTTGTGGAAAGAAACATTTATATTTGAGTTTAATTTAAGGAACTGGAGTTAGTTAAAGGCATAAAAGATTTCTTAAAATGACAGTATACAACCTATTAAATCAATTATCTAGGACCACAAGATACAAGTAAAATAACCAATAGAGATCTGGAATGACAGGTATTGAAATTAAGTGATATAGATCTTTCCTTTTTTTGTAGCCCTCAACACACTAATAAAATCAGTCAACTTCCATTGATAAAGCTGCTGCTAGGCAACACATCTTCCTACCAAGCATTTGCCACAACACTACCCATTACCAGCTACAAGCTAAAGGAGGCACCCAGAGTGCTTTTAAAAATGAAGTGATAATAAGCATTTTACAATATAGCATGGGAAGCATAAGTAACATTTGATGTCCACCTTGCCTTAACCATATATATATGGTATATATATATGCTGTTCAGCTTCCTTCGGGTATGTTTTTTTTCTACATCCTG
>BLBF01012393.1:2331-16181 GCA_015471245.1 Laticauda colubrina | reverse complement strand
GTATAAAAGGCTGGCCCCGGCTTCAGCCAAGTGTTCCTATTTACTGATTAGTTTACAATAAAGTATTTGTTGTTGGAACCCGGTCTACCTCGTGTGTTTTCCGAACAAAACAGAAATGCCATCAGAATGTCACCAAACTCTATAGATCTGGCTGACATTGTCTCTAGTGGCCTCTTAAGACAAGATACCACCTTAAAGGACAGTTGAAGTCATTATTCTGATGTCAGCTGGACTTCAGAAGATGTAGAAAAAAACAAGGTGAACACAACACTTATGTACCATTTCAGAAAAGTGGCTGTCCAGACTCCTCTTAAAAACCTCAAGAGGAATTTGGACAGCCACTTTCCTTAAATGGTATAGGGACTCATGCAGGGGTTTGGACTAGATGACCTCCAGCTCTTTTCTGATGAATTTAATTTGGGTGGTGAACTACTTCCTCCAGCATCAACTGTCTGCATTAGAACTGACAGGAAAGGACCACAACCATTACAGAACAATGCCCCAAGGGATGGATTTGTGCTTTATTTATTTTTTTCAGTAACATACTTTTCTCCGGCTACTCCTTTGCAAATTTAGCCCTAAGAAGTTTAGGCTTCCCAGAGGATAATTTTCTTCTCACTGTAATTTTCACAATTCTTGGCTTTGAGGCCTCTTCTGGTTCTTCTCTAGTGACTCACTTTGAAGTAAACATCACCCTGAAGCACCATCTTGCACACTAATCTTGCATCAGAAAATTGATAAATGCTTCAAGCCCTGCTCCTTGTGGTAAAAATTAAAGGATAGGCAGAGATTTAATTCTTGTGTATACCTTTCTCTCTGGATAAAGCTCAGTTTGCCTTTGTCTGAATCATGAAAGCCACTAGAATTCCCATATTGTGAAGGTACTTTGAATTCAACTAACTCTTCTTGCTGTTCTTTTAATAGAAACAGGAAGGGGATTGATTCAGCCCTATGAATTATGGACCTCCTACTTCTGATGCTGCTGGTGTCCCAGATAGTCTCTGGGAAGCTGAGAATAAAGTGTTCCCTGAATTTCAAGCACCAGGATGGAAAAAAACAATGGAGCTATTACAGGCCGGGAGACTATCTCATTAATATGATCACCACTGGAACTAAAATATCACGTACGCCAACGTTGCCTTTCAACATGGCTCCTTCTAGTCAGCCTCAATTGTAAGTCATTCAAACCGATGGATTACGTTTCCTCCCTTCATGGTTCTGAACACTCTCTTTCTTTTCTTTTTCCACTTATGCCTTCATTGCAGGACCTGTCTAATTTTTTGAATTGTTTTGATTTCCATTGCATCTCCCCTTTGTCTTATTTCGTAGAAAAAAAGTCAAATCCATCCAGATTATATGCTATTCTCCATCCAGTCCTGACCTATCACTTGAATTCCAACTGAGTTATTGAATGGGTTGTAGTTGCCACTGCCTAGGCCATTTCCATATTTATAATTTGCTTGTTCAGTGGCTGATCCTATAAGGAACAGAATCTGACTTTATATTAGAATTGCTTTTCTGGGTTACTTATGAAATGGTCTCTTGCCATTTCAGCAATAGCAATAGCAATATCAATAGCATTTAGTTTGTATACTTTTCCATAGAGTTTTAACAGTTCCCTCCAAGTAGTTTACAAGTAGAAGCATTTACTGCATATTGCCCTCAACAATTTGAGTCCTCAATTTACCAACCTCAGAAAGATGCAAGTCTGAATCATGCCAACATGGAACTCTTGGTTGTGGGCAGAGTTTGATTTGCAATACTGCAGTTTAATCACTGGATCATAAGGGCTCAATGTATCTACTTTAAGGATGGAATGGTTTTGAATTCTGGTTACTTTGGCAGATGAGAATTTGCACTGCTGCAAATAATTATTTATTTGTGATTTTTAATCCTAATGGGAAACCATTCCATCTCCTCCCATCTCCCCTAAATACTGATTGAAATGAAATAGTGCTGGATAACTATCATTTGCCTCTTGGTATTGGCTTAAGACTAAAGGCTTATGGAGACAAGGAGAACAAAATTGAAAAAAATGATTTTGTTGTTGTTTCCATTGATGATAATAACATGAACATTTTTTACATTAGTTACCCTTTTGATAAGTTAAGAATACTACGCTACATTTTTAATATTCAAGTGGTCAACAAGACTCCCCAGCTTCTGCAAAATCTCACATTTGGCTACAACATCCATGACAACTATTTGAACATACTTGGTACTTCAGAAGCCTTGCTAGACATGCTCTCTACTGGAGAAGCCAACGTTCCCAACTATAGCTGTGGAAGAAAGGACAACATTTTGACTCTTGTTGATGGAGCTCCTGAAGACATCTCCATTCAGATGTCAACATTAGGAGGCACCTACAAAATCCCTCAGGTTTGTATGTGTACTTTTCTAAAGGTAAATTGAGTGGGGTGATGGATTGTTATGTGATACTTTCACTTCAGAACTGAGGAACTGCTTCTTACCATGGCCATTGTAGGTGTCATGGTTAGGGATTGGGATCCACAATGTTTAGGAGGCAAGGATCAAAGCAATGATATCCTCTCATGACATCATCATCATTGCTTTGGATCTCACACTTGAGAAAGTGAGAAGAGACTCTGTGTTTAATCAAAGGCTCTTCTGGACAAAAGGATGGTGAAGCAGAGATGGCAAGCTCATATTTTGTACATAACCTTAATAAAAATACAGACATGTTCAATAGTAAGCCAATCCCAAATTCATTAGAAGAATCCACCAGATGGATTTTCTTGCCCATAGTTGATAAACACATATGTTTTATGAACTTGAAAGAACCACTATGATTAATTAACCACTTTATTTAAAAAAAAATATAAGCATATTATCCAGTATGTCAACAAATTTTGCCCTAAAATGTTCATGATGAAGTTCATTGTGAAAAGTTTGAAGAAAAATACAGCACCCTGGGAGGGCTTTTTAGCAGCTAAAGTTTTTATATAATATCCCCATTGGTGCTTTCCTCTTTTGGTAGGTTCATTTAGCCATATCAATAATTCTTATCATATCCAGGTGGGTTGAAGATGGCAATAGTACTTTTTCATATATTAAAAATGGAAGAGAAGGACCCTAGCAATTATGGGTCCATTGTCTAATAGATGTTGTGGTTAAAATATGTGCTCAGATGAAGAAATAATTTCTTGCTAAAGAACAAGCAGAATTTTGGTCGTCCAAGAGCACTCCAAATTTGGTCTTCAATGGAACTACATCTAGATTGAGGAAAGCTTGCAGTATAGTACCTAAAAATTCTGTCTCAAAGTGTAGCAACTCAAAATCCAATGCCCAATTACCGGTGTTACATTAAATCTATGGAAACCGACAGACTCCCAAAATTCCATCTTTTAGAAGAGACAAAATTTCCATTAATGACTTCTTGACTAGTATAGTTGAAAAATAATATTAAGAATTGTGGCTTTCCTGTGCAGCTGGAGAACAAACTAAAAACCTCTCTGCACAAAAGAATCAGATATTGAAGCAGAGAAACATACAGACATCTTCAATAACAATGACACATTAAAATGGATGAGCTGCTATAAATGTATTTCCAAATTGTCAAATTTTTCAAAACAGCCATGCCAAAACATCTTAATACGGTATTTCCTCGAGCAAGGTCTGAGAAGCTGGAGAGAAGGTTTAAATATGAAAGATTTAATCAAAACTCTTATAGTAAAAAGAATTGTATTTATGAAACTCCAGAGGCAGATATAACACCTTTATTATTTGAAGATCAATTGTATAAGAAAGAGTTCAGTATCTTCAACTGCAGTTTAGATGAACCACCTATTGGGATCCTTATATTAAAACAGCATATTTCCTGTTTGTTGAAAATTCCAAAAATACATATAATATGGCTTTTTATTTGAACAACACATTTGAGATTTGCAGATCTAATTGCCATAGGGATGATACAAAAATATGATTTGCATTCGTTATTCTTATTCTTTTTCGCTTATTTTATAAGAGTCATGGTGGCACAGTGGTTAGAATACAGTACTGTATTCTGCTAATTCTGTAATTCTGCTCACTGCCAACTGCCAGCTGTATGACAGTTCGATTCTCAGCAGTTTAAGGTTGACTCAGCCTTCCATCCTTCCAACATCAGTGAAATGAGGACCCAGGTTGTTGGAGGCAATATGGTGACTTTGTAAACTGCTTAGTGAGGGCTGTAAAGCTCTGTGAAGTGTTATATAAGTCTAAGCACTAATGCTATTTCCTTTTATCTCTTATTATATACAGTATTGTTTAATGTTTCACCCACAAATCCTTCCAATCCAGATATACCCTCAAGCTAGACTTAGTCTATTCTGACACGAATATGGACAAAATGATGGAATGACAATAAACTACTCAGATAGGTTTATGAAAACAAAACTGGATTTCTGTAAAGCTGAAATTTTGGAATGGGAACTGATTCCAAATATAACACAGCATTCTTTGTTGCTTTTTCAGATCAGTTTGGATTTATTTTCAGAGTTGTTGCACGATAAAAGTCAATTGCCCTTTTACCACCGGCTTTTCCCAAAAAAAGGGTTCCTCTACCCAGAAATTGTCCAAGTGCTCCTCCACTTCAGATGGACCTTGGTTGGTCTCTTTGCTTCTGACACGGAGAACGGAGAGAATTTCATGAGGAGTTTTATTCCTTTTTTGGTCAAGAATGGAATTTGTGTTGTTATGTCACAACGATTATCGACAATTCAACTCACAGTAGCCCTCAGGGATGCCCTCTCTAAGTGGAGGCAAGTCAATGTGTTTCTTCACTATATAGAATATGGTGCTGTTTTGGATAGAATTCTTCCTTTCCATTTTACACTTATGCGTTTGCCAGGACCCATTGAAGGGAAAGTCTGGATCACAACACTCATCGGACTATATCCATTGAAAGAGCACAGAGCTCTCAAATATGTGAATAGTATCTGGACTGTTGACTTTGAGAGAAAAGAAAGGCCACCAAAGGATGCCTACGAGTCCCATTTCTTTCTGGATCCACCCTTTAGAGACCAGACGTTTCACTGTTCTTTTTCAAAGCACGTCTTTTCTGCCAAAGGCCGGAAAAGATGCACAGAGAAAGCACCACTGGAGACCCAAGCCAAAAGAATCATGATGACGTGGGTCACTAATTTCCATCATTTTCACAGTGTCATTCAGACTCTGGCCCATGTCTTGAATGCTGCATATTCCTCCAGATCCAGGAGGAGAAGGAAAGAGAGTGAAGACAGGTTGGGGGCTCCAAGACTGCAGCCATGGCAGGTATGAACTCCCAACAAGGATCCATTCAACTTAGATCCTTTCGAGAAGGAATCCAAAGAGAAGCAAGGGAACTATATCCATCTACTCGAGTTACAGGAGGCCAACAAGTTTGGCAAATCTAATCAGTTCAGCGATGATTTTCTGGCATTGTGAGAGATATACTTCGATGTTAAATAGTGTTAATTTTAAAAAGGATGCATGCATTTTAAAATACATTCCTGTATTTATGAGTTTATGATGACTAATTTTAGAATTTTACCTTCATAAATTTGAAGGAGTCCATTTAAACTTTTTCTGGCTTGTCAGTCATAGCATTAAGACTATGAATGGAAGGGAAACCATACTTCTCTTTTTTACTTTCTCAACTCTAAAGCTACTTTTCTTTTTAGGATGTTTTTCCTCTCCTTCAGCCGTAATCTTCTGGCTGAGTTTATGATCCTATGGTGCCTCACAATCTGCAATAGTGGGACACAAAATTTAAGCTTTTTTGCATCATCTTTTTACAATTGGAAGAGTGTTGTAGTTTCCAGCTAAGAGAATTTATTTTTTGAAAAAGGTGTTCCCAGATTCCTTCTGATTTTCCACTTTAGTAGATCAACATGGCTCTTGCCTTTCCTCAAGGCTAACAGCAGCCTCCTTTGAGCTCATTCTTTCCTTCATAGCCCTTCCCTAAAGCTGATCTAGGTGTTGTGCAATGTCTTCTCCAAGCATGGTGCCTCCAAGGAGACCTGGTACCAAAGGTGCTACTCAGCAGGTTTTGACCAGTTCTAGAGAACTGGTAATGGCAATTTTGAGTAGTTTGGAGTACCACCTCCGACTGGCCCCAGCCCCATCTATTCTCTGCTTCCCGAGTCCCAGCTGATTGGCTGGGTCTTTTTTTGTTGCCCTATATGGGAGAATGGAGCTGGAAAGCAGGTTAGTGGCATGTGGAGGAAATGGAGATTTTATAGTATCCTTCCCCTGCCATGCCCACCAAGCCATTCCATGCCACAGCGACCAAGCCACTCCCACAGAACCAGTACTAAAAAAAAATTGAATCCCACCACTGCCTGTTACTTGAGTTGGGATTCCCCCCAAACTAGAATACAGACTTCCTCGAGATTCTTATGGATGCATTTGCTTTCTTTCCACATGAATCTTACTGCCAACTCACATCTGAGTTTGCAATCAACTACTATTTTGAGATCATTTTCACAAATATTCATATCAAGTTTGGAATCTCTCACCCTTCTTGCTCTGCATTTCATTTTTCTTCTTCCATATAGAAGCCTTTGTACTTCTCTCTCTCTCTCTCTCTCCCTTAAATTCCTTTCGATTCTTTCCAGCCTATTTTGATAAATCATGAAGATGTGTTTTTGAATGTTTTACCTGGTTCTAACTTTTACATTTAGACACCCAATTTGATATCAGCTACCAAACGGTAGCCATTTCATCCCATTTCATCCAAATCATTAATAACATTATTATGAAATTAAATTTAGGATTGTTATCAAAGAAAATAAAATTAAACCACTACTGCTTCAAAACAGTTTCTACTAGATTTTATTTATGCACGTTTCTCTATCAGGAAATCATAAGTGTTTTTCTGAAAGCTTCATCTTTTTGAAGTACACAATTTTAAAGACATTATAATTCATTTAATTGTTTTACCATCCAGCCCCCATTTAACTACCTTCCTAATAATCACACCACAAATTGTTTCATTAATGCTTTGTTGAAATCAAGTGATATCATCAACATTCCTACAATCTTTTAAAAATGTGTCATCAGAGAAAAGGGGTGGGGAGCCCCAACTAAATAATAGGCAGAGAGAGAAATTCCAAAAAGATCCTTCCTAGCTCCTCAGATTGCAAAAAAAGTTTTGTAAAAGATTGTAAAAAAAAAAAAAGATTGTAAAAAGAAATGCAAATTGGGACATTTGCAATTTCAGACATGCACTCTTGTCACACTGTGAGATGAATGGCTAAATTTGATAGACAGACAGAGAGATACAATGACTAGACACAAGGAGAGTTTTTGCCCAAATGCCTTCACTCTGCTAAATAAATTCCCTCAACTCTTGTCCAACTATTTACAAAGTCTGCACTACTATTACTGTTAATCTTCTCATCACTCCTTATCACCCACCTCCTTATCACCCACCTCCTCCCACTTGTGACTATATGACTGTAGTTTTGTCACTTGTATCCTTACGGTTTATATTGACTGTTTCCTAGTATGATTTGATTGTTTATTGTACCCTATGACTATTATTAAGTTCTGTACCTTATGATTCTTGACTCTCAATGAATGTATCTTTTCTCTTATGTACACTGAGAGTATTTGCATCAAGACAAATTCCTTTTGCGTCCAACCATACTTGGCCAAGAAAGAATTCTACTCTATTCTATTCTTCATGGATGGCAAATTAAATATTCTCTTAATGTAGCCATCAAGTAGAATTCACTCATTGGGGCCTGTTCTAATCTGGTCTTCATGTGAGGTTAGCCTGGCAACTCTTTTCTTGACAAATCCATGCTTTATGTTAATCATCCTGTTGTTTCAAAGACTTGATGAATATTCTCTCTGTTTGTGCAATCTATGACATGCTCTAAATATTTCCTTTAACTGACAAATTTTGTCAATTATTTTTAATGCATATATTGTCAATGTATATTTGATAAATTTTGCTAAACCTTTCTTTTCAATTTTTGGGAACCTGTTCTCCCAACTAAGAATATTTACAAGTTAGATCACTGTAGAAGAAAGGTTCAAGTGGGAACAGACAAAAAGGAATAAGTTACCAGATTTACTGCTTTTAAAATTCCTGGATCTTCCCATTCTAGTTCCATCCCTTTCTGGAGAAGAATGAGTTTCTCAATTTTTCCACATACGTACTGTACTTGGACAAAAACAGAGATTTAAAGGCTGATCTGAAGATCATTAGCTGGGTGTTTTTCCCCAAGAAGGATTTAGTCAAAAAAGATCTGGTGATCTTTAAAAAACAGAGACTTCATGTCAACCAAGATCATCTGTCATGGCTAAAATTGCATAACCGGGTAAGAGAAAGAGTGGTGTCTTTCCTGTGTTTTCCAATGGGTTCTGATCTATTTCATTGGGCTAAGCCGAGGCACCATGGCTTAGTGTTGAAATGGAGAAGCTGCATGAAAATGGTAGGAGAAGCCCTCAAGTGCTAGAAAACATGATTTTCTCGTTCCTTGTTATCAGATAGCAAAGAAGAAGGCAAATTTGTTTCATGGTGCTTGAATTAAAATTTGGACTGACTTCGATGAAATTGAATCAAGACTGAATAGTGGTTCTATTGGTCACAGTATGAAATAAGCATTGGAATTAGGATTTATCCTATCCTGATTGGGTCAGTGTCCCATGAAAAGGCAGGGCAAGGTATTTTTAAGCAACACAGATCTAGCCAGAGTTACCGATTTCAATCTTTCACCCCACTGAGATAGACCTTCTGCTCCTTCAATGGATGTCCAAAACTTTCAGATGGCATAGAGCAAACTTGGCAACTTTAAGACTTGTGGACTTTGTTTCTGGTTTGAGTCTCTTTGGCGACAGATCAAAATCTGCGATCGTGCATGATTTTGATCTGTGCTCACCGCCAGAGCACCCCGAGCCAGCTGGTTTCAGGGCTAAGTCACCCTGTAAATGTGCTGAAGAAGGGGGAGACTGCCAGCAGGGTAGAGGAGAGCCGCATCTCTCTTCCCCAGCTGGCCATTACTCCCTTTCCCGAAGGCAGTTGCAGCGGTGGTCAGAAATGGCCACCTCAAAGAAGAACTGAATGGGAAAAGAATGTTCAGGAGGAAGATAAGAAGAGAAAGTTTTGGTTGACCGGGTTAAACTGAAAAAGCAGCAATGTAAGGTCCCCTGGAATTTAAGTTAAATAACATTGTTCTCAAAGAAGATATTGAAGCTGCAAAAGAGAGAGAGAAAGGAAAGGACTAGTTTTTTTTTTTCTTCCCTTCCTTAAACTGACAGCCAAGAGACTTAAGCAAGAAATTGAAAAAAAATCCACTTTGACATTAATAGGTATCTAAGCTGAAAATAAAAGTCAAAGGGATAATAAAGATTTCTGGATATTTAAAAGTTTTAAAAGCAGGAAAGGAGAAAAAAGAGAATAAAAGGGCAGGATCTCGAAAAATGGAGGAGACTGCCTGGAACCAAGGAATGGAACTGTAACGAAAAGGAACTTACAGTGAAATTTTAACAAGAATCCTCAAAGATATATAATAATGGAAACTTGGGAATAAAATAATAGAACCCCAGAAAAAGAAAGTGGAAAAAAGAAGCAAGAAGAAACAGCCTTGGATTATTTGGATTATTTGGTGATTTTTGGTTTTTGCATCTAGATGACTAAAATTAAAGCCCCTGTCACACTGCACCAACGGATGCAAAGAGGCTGTAAAACGGAGAAAAAAGGTTGCCATCCGTTGGTTAACGCAATGTACTCACTGCCTCTGTTTTGCCTCCTCTCTATCCGTCCAGCATCCGTCTATTGACGTTTCATCCGCTCAGAAAGTTTTGAGCTGCCCAAAACTTTTGCGCGGAAAATGTATCCAATTCGTCCGTTATGCATCCGCTACGCATCCGCTACGCATCCGCTACGCATCCGTTCTGCATCCGTTACGTATCCGCTATATCCGCTAGGCATCCGCTGTGCATCCATGCAACTTGCATCCACTCAGACGCAGGGAGGAAGCGGAACGGATGCAGAATGGATGCAGAACGGATGCAGAATGGATGCAGCATGGAAACAAAGCGTTTAAAATGGAAAAAACATTTGCAGAGGGAACCTATCTCAGATATTAAGGATGTCTACAGGATACCTAGAGGATGCCTAGGGGATGCAAAGGGACACCTATACTGCCGATAAAAAGGGGGAGCAACACATCTGGATCTCACTTTCAGAACAGCAGCCCTGTGGTGTGGACCTCTGCAGCCTTCATCTGCCTCTTCCTCTTCCACAGCATCCAGTCATGTCCACCGTGGATCATAACACGGTCCTTTTGGCTTCCACCATCCATCTGCAACAGTGCGAAGCCATCTACAGACTCTGTGAACTCTACTACGGGAAGAAAAAGGGGTGGCCAAGAAGCATCTGGGAATGAAGATGGACTGCCAGAAGAGCAGAGGATGGACTGTACAACAAGCTGATGGTGGAGCTCAGGACCGAAGACACTCGGGCATTCCAGAACTTCATGAGGATGCCTCCAGCCATGTTTGATGAACTTGTGCAGTGCCTGACACCCAGGTTGACCAAGACAAACACCAACTTCGGGCCCAGCCTGGAACCTGGGCTCAAGGTGGCACTCACTCTGCGTCACCTGGCCTCAGGGACCACCTAAAGGAGCATGCAGTACGGCTGGAGGGTGCCACCCAACACCATCAGCATTGTGGTCAGAGAAGTGGTGCCGGCCATCATCGAAGAATACAAGGAGGAGCTCCTCCAGTGCCCCTCCACTGATGAAGGATGGAAGAAAGTTGCAGAGCAGTGGTATCAGAGGTGGAACTTCCCACACACCGTTGGAGCCATAGATGGCAAGCACGTGGCCTGCAAAGCGCCAGCAAAGTGGGGGTCCACTTATTTCAACTACAAGGGCTTCTTCAGCATCATCCTCTTCGCCATGGTCGATGCTGACTACAGGTTCATGTACATCGATACTTCAAGCAGCGGCTCATCTTCAGATGCCCAAGTATACAACACCAGTCACCTCAAGGAGGAGCTGGAACGTAACCTCATCGTGGGCTTCCCAGATCCAGAACCCCTGCCCAACGACACGCAAGATGTGCCCTACTTCATGGTGGGGGATGACGCCTTCTCCCTCACAACCTACCTCATGAAGCCCTACACCTCCAAATACCTCACCTGTGAAGAGAGGATCTTCAACTACAGGCTGTCCAGGGCAAGGCGGGTGGTGGAGAACGCCTTTGGCATCCTGGCCAACAGGTTCCAGGTACTTCTCACCACCATGCAGAATCACCCACAGACCGTGAGGAGGATCATGGAAGCTTGCTGCATCCTGCACAATCTCATGCGCACCCGCTACCCAGTCTTGCAGAACAGGCTCGTGGATCTCCAGCAAGACAATGGGGACATGGAATCTTGGGAATGGAGGCAAGGCCCCAACAGAGCCTCACGTAAAGGGAAGAAGCAGCGCAACCTGGTGCAACTCCCCAGCTGGAGTAGTGGAGTGGCAAGACAGGATGATACATGATTAATGGATGCTTCCTTCAGCCCGTCTCATCACACTGATGAGATTGGGCCATGTATGTTGGGTGGGCCTACAATGAACAGGGCATTTAATAAAGAGTTGTGTTTATGTTGACATGTGTGGATGATTGATTATATTGTTATTGATAATAAAGGACCATAGGTATGGCACCTGGGAAGGTTGACCATACAGTCCCACTATGCTTGCACTGCAGGTTTATCTATCCCACAGTTAAAACCCATCCCAAAGGTATCCCTGCCCATCCCACTGCTATCTTAACCCATCCCACAAGCATGCAAAGGCTTAAACCATTTCTAAAAGTTTCCAGCAAGACTTTATTAAAAAAAAGAAATGAAGCAAGTGTGTGAATCAAATAGAGACTTTATTAACAACAAGCTATAAGACAAAAATGAGTATCTGGCACTCCTCTTGGTCGCTCAGTCTCAGGGGTGAAGGGTGCAGGTGCTGTGGAGGTGGCTGGTGCTGCATGTTTGTCATCAGCTCCTCCAGAAGCAGAAGCAGCAGAAGCCCCAGCCCCAGAAGAGTGAGCCCGTGCTGCAGAAGCCCCAGCAGAACCAGAGTGAGGGCCAGGGGGCGGGATGGTAGCCCTGTCCCTCTTGCAAGGGCTGGCAGCAGATGGCTGAGGCTTGCTGTGCTTCAGCATGGTTGTGGGGTTGCTGGCTGGCAGGGAGGCTGGCAGGCACCAAGGCTGGCAGGCAGGCAGACAGCAAGGCTGGCAGTAAGGCTGGCAGGCAGGCTGGAAGGCAGACTGGCTGGGAGGCAGGCACCAAGGCTGGCAGGCAAACATGAACCAAGGCTGGCAGGCAGGCAGGCACAAAGGCTGGCAGGCAGACTGGCTGGCAGCAAGGCTGGCAGGCAGGCAGACAGCAAGGCTGGCAGGGAGGCTGGCAGCAAGGCTGGCAGGCAGGCAGACAGCAAGGCTGGCAGGGAGGCTGGCAGCAAGGCTGGCAGTGAGGCTGACAGCAAGGCTGGCAGGGAGGCTGGCAGCAAGGCTGGCAGCAAGACTTGCAGGCAGACATGTAGGAAGACATGCAGGCAGGACAGGCAAGGCAATCGATGTATCTGGAAGCAGGTCTTTCCTCTGAATGGTGAACTGCTTCCGAGCTGCTTCCGTTATATCCGCGGGGCTAACACAATGCATCCTCCCCGCATGCGCAATTAATGCTCAGCATCCGCTAGGCTTCCGCTGTGCATCTGCTAGGTTTCCGCTCTGCATCCTCTTCATCCGCTGTGCATCTGCTCTGCATCCACTTCATCCGTTCGGCGTCCGCTCTGCATCCGCTGTATCCATTCCGCGTCCACTTTGCTGAGCCCCCCCGGAAGCCCAGCGGATGTGCCATCCGCTCCCATCCGCTTCCATCCGCTGGGCTTCCGTTCTGCATCCGCTTACCATCTGCTCTGCGTCCAACCCCTGTCCGTGTTATCCGCTCCGGTTATGCAAATTTTTGCCCCTTTTGAGAGCAGATAACAACGGATGGAAAATTTTTGCTTATCCGTTGTGTCCATTTTGCATCCTTTGGGCAGTGTGACAGGGCCTTAACCAGGTGGTTGTTTAAAAGTCTTTAAAATGGTATCACTCTTGAAGAACTGAAAATGGAACTTTAGAAATGGAAAGAAGATGCACAAGAAGGGAGAGGTTCTTTTGGTTTCCTATTTCAATTTTTAGAAATGGAGATCTGGAACTATGAGAAACAACAAGAAATGCTTGCAGAACAAGAATATTGGGAAAAAGAAGAAGCCATTTTTAATGATCAAATAATTTTAAGTGGGGGGGGGAAGAAAAGGGGGAAAGAGAGTGAAAGGGTTAAGACCAGAAAAAACAACCAAAAATCAGAACAATTTGAAAGATAAGTATAATATTAGAAAGCAACAGAAGAGGGGATTACAGAAGAGATTTAGAAGTTGAGAGATGAGGGGTAAAAAGGGGAGGGAGAAGAAGAGGGGGGAGAAGGTAAGGAAAAAAGTTGTAAAGCCCATGTCACACTGCACCAACGGATGCAAAGAGGATGTAAAACGGACAAAAAAGCTTGCCATCCGTTGGTTAACGTGATGTTCTCACTGCCTCCGTTTTGCTTCCTCTCTATCCATCCAGCATCCGTTTATTGACGTTTTATCCGCTCAGAAAGTTTTGAGCTGCCCAAAACTTTTGAGCGGAAAATGTATCCAATGCATCTGTTCTGCATCCTCTAGGCATACGGGAGACATCCGTTCTGCATCCATTACGCATCTGCTATATCCACTAGGCATCCGCTGTGCATCTGCACAACTCAAATCCGTTCCAGCGGTAAACGGACTCAGGGAGGAAGCAGAACGGACGCGCAGTGTTAGTAGCACGGATGGAGAAAG
>BLBF01012381.1:0-14641 GCA_015471245.1 Laticauda colubrina | reverse complement strand
ATATATATATATATATATATATATATATATATATATATATATATCTTCGATATACAGTGTGCCGGTTGGTTTACAAATTGTTTTGCTTCCATTTCGTAGTCTTCAATTACAATTCAAATAAAATTCCTAATAAAAGTATCTCTGGTTTCAAATCTATGTGCTTTTTTGTCATTTTTTCCAACCACGTGTGGATTTTAGTCCAATATTTTTTAGAATTCGCACAAGTTCACCACATATGGTAATATGAGCCAGGTGTCTGATGACATTTCCAACATTTTTCAGATTTATTTTTGAACATTCTTTCTATTCTTGTCGGGGGGAAATGCCACCTGTAAAACATCTTATACAAATTTTCTTTATATGCTGTTGATGTTGTCATTTTATAATTTTGAGACCACAATTTTTGCCGTTTCTCTAGATCAATCCCATGTCCCAAATTCTTCCCCCAAGCAATCATTGTTTCTTTAACTTGTTCTTCTTCTAGTTTAATTTCTAATAAATATCCATACAATTTTTTAATCACCTTTTCATCAGTACCTGTCAAAATCTTATCTAAATCAGTCAGTTTATCATAGAAACCTTCTGTTTTAGAGTCTTGAATGTATTTGTGCATATGAAAACCAATTCATTTTTATACCTTGTTCCTTTAATTTTTGTATAGATTTAAGTTTAACCTTTTCATTCAATATTTCACCATATCTAACTGTTTGTTCCTTTTTATATATTATAGGATAAGAAAATGCTTCAATAGTCGACAGCCAGACTGGAATTTTCAAATTACATTGTCATTTAGTCTTCTCCCAGTTTAACCACAGAGACTCCCGTACATAATGTCTTCTAAAATACCCCTGTGTTTTAGTTCCTTTTTTAGTACCATAGAAAAGCATGCCACCCCAACAACAGATTATGTCCTTCTAATGACAACAATCTAGTATTTCTTAATGTTATCCATTCCTTAACCCACATCAAATTTGTAGCTTGGTAATACAACTCCCAATTAGGCAAACCAAATCCTCCTCTTATTCTAGCATCTTGCAAAAGTTTTAACTTTATTTTTGCTTTCTTACCTTGCCATATATATTTCAACACAATTTTATTTAAATCTTCAAAATAGTTTTTTCTAAGCCTAATTGGAATTGTTTGGAACAAATATACAATTCTGGGTAATATATTCATCTTGATTGTTGATATTCTCCCTATTAATGACAGTTGGAAATTTTCCCATTTTGCCAAATCTAGCGCTATCTGCTGTTTAAGTTTGATATAATTATTCTCTTTTAGTGTACTGCATCTTGCTGTCAAATGTATCCCCAAGTACTTGATCTTATTTGTGACCTGAATTTTCAATAGGGTTCTTCCTTTTGTCTTGAAAGCATATTCTTTGTCAAGATCTTTGTCTTATCTTTATTTATTTTCAAACCAGCCACCTTTCCATATGCCTCTATCTTTTCTATCAATTTTGATGCTGTTTCTAATGGGTCTTCTGAGATAAAAACCAGATCATCTGCGAATGCTTGCAACTTAAATTATTCCTTTTTAATTTTCATCCCTTTTATATCCTTTTCTTCTCTAATATTTCTGTTTAGCACTTCCAAGGTTAATACAAACAACAGAGGTGATAGTGGGAACCCTTGTCTTGTTCCTTTTCTTATATCAATAGAGTCTGTCAGTTCTCCCTCCATCATTACCTTTGCCATTTGCTTATGATATATAGATTCTATTGCTTGAATAAATTTTCTAGCAAAGCCCATCTGTTCCAGCTGTAATAACATGAATTGCCAATTCACATTATCAAATGCCTTCTGTGCATCTAGAAATATCAGAGCCATTTGCTTTTTAGGATGTGCCTTGTAGTATTCCAAAGTGTCCAAGATTACTCTCATATTATCTTTAATTTGTCTCTTTGGCAGAAATCCATTTTAATTAGGATGGATAAGATTGTTTAAGTATTTTTTAAGTCTTTCTGCCAGTATTGAAGCAAAATTTTTATAATCTGCGTTTAGTAGGGAAATAGGTCTATAGTTCTTGATTTGTAATGGATTGGCCTCCTCTTTTGGGACAAGTGTAATATAAGCTTCTGACTATGATTTAGGTATCTTTTTCTTTAACATAACTTCATTCATAACTTCTAGCAATGAAAGGTTCAACGATTCTTATAGTGTTTTATAAAATTCTGCCGGAAGTCCATCTGGGCCTGGTGCCTTTCCATTATTTTGCTTCTTGAGTGCTTCAGTTAACTCCATCATCGTTATATTGCTTTCTAATATTGTTTCAATCTCTTTAGGTATCTGGGGTAAATTAGCATTCTGTAAATACTGTTTAACTCTTTCCTCATCAATATTCTCTTGTGTGTATAGTTTCCCATAATAGTCTCGCATAATTTCCTTCTTCTCTTTACTTCCATAGCAAACTTGGCCTTGGTCATCTATTAATTGCAATATTTTCCTTGATTCTTTTTCCTTTCTCAGTTTAAATGCTAACCATCCACCTGGTTTATTTGCATCTTCAAAGTAGTTCTGTTTAGCACCTCTGATTTTCTGTGCTAATTCTTCTTTTTCTATTAGACCCATTTTATGTTTAATTATATCCATTTGTAACTTAATATCCTTTTTCTGTGACTTTCTGTAGGTTTTTTTTTTTTTTAGTCCTTTAAACTCATCCTCTAATGCCTTAGAGGCTAGTCTTTCATCGTATTTCTTTTCCTTGTATAGTCTATTATCAAGCCTCTGGCATATGCCTTCATTGTATCCCATACGTTCTGGATTGATGTATCTTCTTTTTTGTTTTCTCTAAAGAAGAAAGCCAGTTCTTTCTCCATCCACTGTGTGAAGTCTTTTTCCTTTAATATAGTATTATTTAATGTCCATCTAGATCTTCTTTGTCCTTTCCATTTTATTGTCATTGGATTATGATCTGCCCAAGTACTTGTTTCAATATTTATTTCTTGAATATTAGCTAACAATTCTGTTGACATCCATATCATATCTATTCTGGACCGTGATAAATGTCTCTTTGAGTAGAAGGTGTATTGTTTAATTTTAGCATTTCTTTCTCTCCATGTATCTTTTAAGTTTATTTCATCTACCATTTAAAAAAAAGATTTAGGGAGAGTCTTTCTGTTTTTCTTTGTTATTTTCTATGCTGTATAGTCCAGTTTATTATCTACAATTCCATTAAAATCTCCCATCATAATTATATTAGCGTAGTCCAGTTCAATTATTTTCATATGTAATTTTTTATAAAATTCTTCTTGATTGTCATTTGGGGCATAGATTGCAATCAGGAGTGTTTTCATATTATTGTCCATAATTTCCAGTATTAGTATTCTTCCATTGTCATCAGTTTTGATCAATTTCGCTGGGATAATCTTTAATGTATAAAACTACTCCTTTTTTCTTGCATTGTGTCAAAGAAGCAAATATTTTCCCTAATTTTGGCTGCATCAACAATTGTTCATGTTGCTTTTTGATATGTACTTCTTGTAGGCATATTGAATCAAATTTTAATTTCTCTTATTTATAGAAAGTTTTCCTTCTTTTAACAGCTGAGTTTAGTCCATTTATATTAATTATAATCAGTTTTTTCTCTTCCATGGTTATATTTTGTAGTTAGGTTTAGCAGCTCTTGTAGATCTTTGTTCAGATTGTTCTTTGGCTTCTACCTTTCTACCTACTGCACCTTCTTCTTTTTCAGTTGCCATTTGGCAGTCCTCTTGGAATTCAATTAGTGAGATTTCTTTTTCTGCCTCTTCCTCTTTCCCTCCAAAAAATTCAGTGTAAAATGATTCAGCTTTCTCAATTGAGTCAATTCTATTTCTCTGTTCTTGCCATGTGAAGATTAAATTTTCTGTAATCAGCCATCTTTTAATTCACCTCTTTTTTAAGTAGCATTTTGGTCAGAAATCGGTATTCTCTTCTCATCTCTCTCATTCTTCTGGGTACTTGTTTCAGGACCACAATCTCCTTGTCTTTATATTTCAATGTTTTCTCTCTTGCCACTTGCAATATTTGCGTTTTAATGGCTTTCTTTGTAAATCTGATGTGAACTTCTCTTGGTAAGCTGTTTCTCATTGCATATCTTGTGAAGGCTCGATAAACCTCATCTATTCCATCCATCATCTTCTCTTTAGTTATTTCCAAAGCTTCAGCCAAAATTTCTATCATTATCTCAGAGAGGTTTTGTCCCTTTTCTTCCTCTATGTTTTGGAATCTGAGATAACATTCTGATCTGTCCATCTCCCATCTCAGCATCCCACTTTTATCTTGTTCAACCACAGTTAATCTGCTATCAATATCTCCAATCTTCTTATCTCTTTGTTTATCTTCTTCAATTTTTTGGAATCTCTCATCATACTTCATCATCATTTGTTGAATATTCTCCACCTTTTTGTCAGTTTTCACTGTTCTTTGTTCGATGTTCTCTGTTCTCTTTTCATTATTCTCTGTTCTTATTTGAATATTTTGAATTCCTTGCATAATCATCTGCAGGGTCACTTTTCCCTGTTCTTTTTCTTGCTGTAACATTGTCTGTATTGAACATTGTCCTCCAGATGGTGAAGAGGAAGAAGTAGAAGTTGGGGAATCAGGGGCTGTTAGTTTCCTATTCAGTTCAGACAGTTCAGAATCTTCAGGTTCTTCTGGACCTTAATCCACTTGTGAAATAACCAATTGCAATTCCAAATAAAAATAGTAAGAAAAAAGAAACCAAGTAGTAGTAGTAGTAGTAGTAGTAGTAATAATGATGATGATGATAATAATAATAATAATAATAATAATAATAATATTTCTTCAGGTTCTTGTATACCTTAATCCAATCGATTGGCTAGATAGCAGTAAAAACTCAAAAATGGAAGAAAACACACAGAAAAACACACACAAAAAAGAAAAAGATTGTTAAATACTGAAAAAGGTGGAAAAGTAAAAAGTAACAAATTAAAAAGAGAAAAGAAAAGTTCTTCAGGTTCTTCAACACCTGTATCCAATTAAGAGGTCTCAGGTATAAAAGGATGCATAAGAAAAAAAAGAAAGCCACAAAAATAAAAAAATAATAAAAACAATATAGAAAGTTAAAAAAAAAATACAAGGGAGGGAGAGAGAAAAAAGGAAAGAGACTACTCCCTTAAAAAGAAAAGGAAGGAAATCATTAATACTAAAGCTTTTCCTTTTAAATAAAATGCAAACGTAAAAATTTGAATTCAAAAGACAAAAAGAAAGACAAAAAGACAAAAACAAGTTCCAAAAGGCCAAAAATCCAAATAGCTATTACGAAAAGTAAACTAGTAAGGAGGGGGTTTGTTAAAGTAAGAAACAGCACACTTTCTATTTCCATTCTCTTTCGTTTCGAAGCTGTCCCAACTTCAGCTTTAATGGCTGCCTCTTTGCCTTCTGATACTTTTTTCCAGAAAGTAAACACAGTTATTGGAATTGTTGTTTGGAATAATACTCCACACCCAAGTCCTGTCTTCTTTAGGGACAGATAAAGCTTTATGATAAGACAGGCAGACAGATACAGACAGACAGAGAGAGACAGACAGACAGAGATAGACAGACAGACATAACCCCCATATATTTTAGTACCAACCCAGAGCTTATTTAAAACTTGATGTCACTTGTGAGTCTTCCCAAGTCAATTTATAAAACAATGTGATCTAAGAAAGATTTAAATATCTAATGATTTTATAAAAGAATAGAAGTACAGGGCCTACAACTACAATTGAGCCCCCAAATTTACGTTGTTAAGTGAGAAATTTGTCAAGTGAATGTGCCCCATTTAATGACTTTTCTCGCCACATTTGTTCAGTGAATCATTGCAGTTCTTAAGTTAGTAACACTGTTGTTGAGTGAATCTAGTTTCCCCACTGACCTCGCTTGTCTGAAGGTTGCAAAAGGAGATTCCCATGGCTCCAAGACATTGCAGCCATTATAAATGTGAGTTGTTAAGCATCCGAATATAAATTACATGACTACGGGAATGCTGCAACGGTCTTAAGTGTGAAAAATGGTCATAAGCCACTTTTTTCAGTGCCCTTGTAACTTTCAATGGTCACTAAATGAACTGTTGGAAGTCGAGGACTACCTGTATCGGAATAGATGCCAGAAATTTTGAAAATTATTTCTGGCTAACTGATTATATGTATATTTTTCAGACTTTGCTCTTTGGCATCTTATTGGCAATCACAGGAAACATTTTTATCAGCATCTCCTTGAATCTGCAGGTATGAAAAACTTCATTGTATTGAAAGCTATAGAACTATATGTAGATTGGGACAGAGGCCTTAGATGAAACTGGAATTTAGTCGCACTTAAAGCAGGCTTTTAAAAATAATAGATAAAATTGGTGTGGCACCTTACATGTAACTGATTTCACTAAGATTGACTAAGTCTAGTATTAGTTGATGTTGCTCTAAAATAAAGTTGTATTGAGCTACATTATAGTTGCAGTGTGGTTACTGTATGTATTCATATATGATTTATAAATTTGTAAAACATGCCCCATACTTCTTTCTGATTTATGTAAATATGCATAAGTGCAATGCAAAGCATATATGGGCAATACATGAGCAAAAACATCTTAATGTAGAACTATAACCATAAGACCAAGAAATGCTTATAAAAATCATTTTAATAAAATTAAGCCCATATATTAGACTGTAATGCTATATATACCTTTTGAAATTAATGTGTGTGTTTTATAGCAGTACATCCTGTATTAATATCAACTTTCGGAATGGGAAGTTAAACATTCATAAATATAATGAAATAAATAAATCATAGGAACAACTTTTATGTAAAAGCAAATCTCAATTATTTGCATTCTGAGAACCAATGAAAGGTAGTCAATTTTTATAAAAGGTCTCAATTATATTTTTCATTTCCTCTATGACTTAATAATTTGGTCAATTTATCTTGCCAATTGAGCCATTTAACAATTGATAGACATTTCTGTATTACAGTCTTATGAAGCATGAAAGACTTATTATATCACCTTCAAGATACGAATCTTAGGAATGAAATGACTTACAAAAAAGTTGAAAACCTAGAAGTGGCTTTTGGAAAGAAAAAGAAAAGGCAAACAGCTCTGTTGTTGCTAATAGAAATTTCTACTGGGTCAAGATAAATTTCTCAATATTCATGGGCATACACAACCAATATTCCCTTTAATTTTTTGATAAATCCTTTTATTTATATTCTCCAGCCATTCTGTGTTCCCCTTATTCAAGCAACAAACATATGACTGAAGTTTCCTTTCTGGTTTCTTAAAACAAAATGCCTATCTTGGCATTGATGTGAAACCCCCTTAAATATTCAAAGTTTCTGAAATATTTTTGTGTGAGAGTCCAAAATACCCAAGCATTACAAACTTGTAACAGAGAATACTGACTCTTGATGCCTTATGTTTTTATTCTATAAATTCTTATTTAGAAATCCTATTTAAGATTGATATAATTGCCACAGTGTTGTATTATTTCACAAAGGTGGAAAAATATTTGTAGTACCATATTAATGCTTACTTACCGTTAATCTATTAATTCATATCTTTCATCCTCATATCTTACTTTCAGAAATATTCTCATCTTCGGTTGACCCAACAAGTCATTCAGAAACCTTGTTACAGAAGCAAACTCTGGTGGTGTGGAATTATATTTATGGGAATTGGAGAAATTGGGAACTTCGCAGCCTATGGATTTGCTCCAGTTATGGTTGTTGCTCCTTTAGGAAGTGTGGCTGTCATTGGTGAGACTTCTTATCCTTCACTTTATGTGTGTTAGAATGAACCCAAACAATACTGTGGGGCCCTTGCTGACTTCTGAGCTTAGTTGTCCTCTTGAAAACATTCCATTACCCAGCTAGATAACATCATCAGTTCTAGAAGGGAATGGGATTTTCTAACACTGATAACATTACCTAATTATGTAATGAAAAGTTTACAAGAAAACAGCCAACCTCAGATCATACCAGCGACCCCATAGTTCAATCCTGAGCTAGAAATATTCTCTTCCATTGGTACCAAACAAATGGTACCAAATTGGTACCAAAGGTTCTTTGGAAAGCATGTGGCTATGTCATAGAACTGTCCTGCTCAGAAATTGCAGTCTTCTCCTCTGAATGCTAGTTGGTCTCATTTTGTCTAGCACTGAAAATTGAGTTTGCTATTCATATTCTCATACACATGACAGTTCTCAGAACTTTTCAGATAAATGACAGTCTTAGAAAAAATAATTCCATGCAGATGTCTTACTGTTGTCAACTTGTTCCTGCCAAGCTGAACACTGTCTTTGTTCTGAAACAGTAAAAAACAGAAGCAGTGCATGGTTGGTACATGTGACTGGTTCCACGCAAGCTGAAATATCTTAGGATACTACTGAGTTTAAGGGCTTATGCTAGATAAACACCAAGTCTTAAATTTCAAAATACATTATTACAGCCAAGGTGCATTTATTTAAAATGAAATAAAACATTGGATGACATCAAGATGGCCAACAAACTGACATAAGATGGTCAACAAACAAACTTTGGGAGATGTTGCATTAGTTGGTGCCTAATTTTCATTGCCACCACACAGTATTTTGTTATAATCTAGGTTATATTTTCTAAGTTTATTGTTTACTGATTAATCAGATGGCCATATCAAATCATAACATGTCATCAAACTAGAGTAAAATTAAGATAACATATCTGAATATATAAGCATATTCAGTAAAATAATCCAATAAAATAATCTCCTTGGCAGTTGACCTCAAACTGATCTAGTTACTGTAAACTTGTCAGTCTTTCTGACTATCCAGATGTTTGAAGGATGTGAGACAATCTATTGATGGGTTATCCAGTCAATTTGGGTTATAGATTTAGAGTTTTGTGAAAAGTAAAATCATATAAATACGATATTACTTGTTCTTCCAGATGAAGGAGGGATAACATGTAAGAATGGTGAATGTGTGTATAGATGCTACAGTAAATGACACATTGATTTGTTTCATTATCCCTTAGTTCCATAGGGGAAACACATTTTCTTATATGGGATCTTAGAACATGTATGTTCTTTGAAATAATGCCAAAAGCAAACTATTATGCCTAGCCCAGAAAATACATCTTTGCCTCTTGGGAAATGTACATGAGGAGAGATAATTGATTACTTTGTTGTAGTAAATCCTTTACTTCCATCTGGAATTCTATATTATTCAGCCACGGTGTTCTATATGTAAAGTGGGTGACTCCAAATCTACAAACCTGATTGGTCAATAAAATGAACATTGGATTGGTTCACTAGGAACCAATCCAAAGAGCTGCTAAAAGGCGGCAAATCTAAACAACTGCCATTGGCTGCAAGCAGGCAAGCCAGCCTGTATAAAAGGCTGGCCTCAGCTTCAGCCAAGTGTTCCTATTTACTAACTAGTTGAAGAATAAAGTATTTGTTGTTGGAACCCGGTCTACCTCGTGTGTTTTCCGAACAAAACACACGGCATATTTGTATGTTTCATATAAGGATCATATGAGCCTTGCTGATAACTCACATCAATTAATTTTTGTTCTATAACAGTTAAACTTGAGATATTTTTAGAGACATTTCATCTTTAGAGAAGATTTGGGCCTTGTTAATAAGTTACATCAGAACTGTACCACTGTATATTGCTGACGCATTTTCTCATTGTTAAGCACTCTTGAAAAGCACAATACAAATTCTTCCACATAGATTGGTCATTTTGGAGAAAAAAGTTCATCGTAGCTTATTTCTCACTAATACATAGTTTTCAATACGGAGGCTATTTGGGAGTGAATCCATTCCCCAACTCCTGCAGGCTAAGGGTATCCATTTGAGATGCAAGACTGAAATTGTGGTGTGAGTGGATCTTGGAGGGAATAGTGATTTATATTCTGAAGTGTTTCCCCTCTACATTCACTCCTTTCCGATCATTCTGCTATAGTTTAATGTTGCTTGGATACCAGTACTTTTTGCTTGCGAAAGCTGTCAGCATAAATGTTTCACATGAAGTGATGACCTAAGTAGATATATATTTTAAGTGCATCTCCAAAAGGATCACATTTTTAATCTGCATATAGAACTCGGTAGCTCTTTACAGTAACCATGTTTAAATTACTTAAAGGTGAGGGAATTATATTTCCCAGAGAAAGAGAATTCCTACTAAAACACACACATTTTTGCAGGTGGCTATTTCTCTTTTTAATCCCCTGAGAGCAAGTCAGTTTTCTATTTTTATGGATCATTGGCAAAATAAAATATGCTGGATATATTTTTTTCAGAAAGGAACAGCTGAAATAAACAGATTGCCTGAATGTGAAGTCTTCTTACTAGAAGTCATGAGAAATAATCTCCCAAAGACTGCCAAAGAGTTAATATAAAGCCTGATGAGAGCTTGTGGCAGATTGAAACAAAAATTAGGCGGTAGAATCCTAGGAAGATGCAAGTGATAATATTTGAGAGTTTGGCTGCTGTAGAGTACACAAATAAAATGCAACAGTTCGCTATAACGGTGCAGTATTATTTTTTTCTTTGAGTGCTAAATTCCTGCAGGGAGATATTACAAAATGAGCTTATCTCCTCTGCGCTTATTATAATTATATCAAGTATTTACCCAATGCTTGTAAACACAAACACTGTGAGTTGCCATCATCATCATGAGATATCTAACAGTTGTAATAAGCAGACAGATGCTTGTCACCAACTACAGGACATTTAAAAGGGAGTTGAATTTCAGTAGCTGGAATAATTTGCAAGAATTAGGGTAGAAGAGGAAGGTAAGTCACAGAATTAGACAGGTCATATTTTTACAACACTAGAATCTGTGGCCAGACATGAGCCCAATAGTGATATGCAATTGGTGAAAAGAAAGAAACGGCGATTGGTCCTGAACAGATTAATGTGTAAGAGAATGAATATACTATGTAAAATGTTGCCTTAGCAAGCACAGTCAGTTGACTTTCATCCAGTGCTCTCAGCATGACTCACTTTAAATTATAGATGCAAAGATGAGGAATGCATCAGAATAGGAGCTTGATAAAGGGCGAGGGTTTTTTTTCTGAAGAAGCCATCTGAGTGGACATAATTAATTCTTTTCACCGGTTTCTTAGTTGATGATTGCTTTGTACAGGCAAAATCTCTGTACTGGTTATTCGTTTTTATTCTCTTTAATTTAACCATGTCAGAATTGCAAATGAATGCCTGACTTTGATGATCTTCTAATCTACATCCTTATAAACACAACAGTGTGCACAGATTCCCCAAAGCTAAACTGAAGAAAAATTAAAATGGCCCATCTTTTATAAGATTGCCAAGATTTTGTTGTTGTTTTCCCATGGGATTTGAATGCCAAAATATTGTGAACTTTTATGCATTGACAGGCCTCCCCATCCTGTAAAACTGCACGATGGTGTCCACTCCCCAGACTTAAATCCCAAGTGTTCAGTGAACTAATAGAGGAGTAGTTGGAACACTTTAGATGCTGCGGTCAAATTTTCTTTCTTTAATTTACAATTTGTACACTACCAGCTACAAAGGGGCTCTTGGCAACTTATAGCCATAAAAAAAATCCTAACTAAAACTACCTTTTTAATCTCCCAAACAGTGGCATCCACAAGGGAGAGGTAACCCAGCACTTTTCTTGTTTATGTGCATTGACAAACAAGTGTACAGAGAGGCCTTGATTATGCTGCCATGGTCAACATCTTGTTCCCATTGAGCTGCTCCTAAACAACGGAGGGGTCCGAGATCCTTAAGAAATTTTATAGATGTAGTCTTAATTCTTCAAACTTAAAAGTTATGAACAGTGAGCAATTTACCATGGCTAAGGCAGAGCAAAATGCTTTTTACATTCGCCAAATGCTGAAAAGATTTAGTTGATAGAGCTTTACAATTTTGACCCTCCCACCTATGCTGGGTACTTATTTTAGATGTCCCAAAATTCTCCATTAACCCATTTAGCTTTGCTTATTGCACTTTCCAAATAACTTATCAAGACTGACTATAGAGGGTATAGAGGGATCTATAGAGGGATCTCTATGGAGGGTATAGAATGAGATATATACACTCACAATATACTCTATTGATAGAGTGAGAGGGAGGGATGGAGGAAGGATGGGGGAGAGAGAGAGAGAGACACACACACACAGAGAAAGAGAGAACCTTACGTAATATTAACATTTCTTCCCCAGGTGGTGCCATTATAGCTGTCTTATTCCTAAAAAAGCATTTTAGCTCTCAGAGTATATTGGGTAAGTACCATAAACAATCATTACCAAATTATTAATTGATGTATTGTTTATTTCAAAAACATTAACTTTGCAAATACATCACCTTCACTGTAATTCCGCACAATTTAAACATTAATATAATACAAAAAGTATTTTAATAAAATTTTGCTGTTGAATCTTTTGAATATATTGAACTTTTCTTACCATCTCAAACAAGTTTATATTAATTAATATAAATTTATTAATGTATAATTGATTAATAATTATTACCTTCAAATATCTTTACTCTTTTAGATAAGTTAACAGTCCAATGTTATTTTGGCACTGAAATTACAGCAGTCATTTGCAAATTTAAGATATTAAAGATGACTTACAGTCCCAAACTTTATTTACACTAATCCTTTTTGTAGCATTGATTTATATTTCTTGAGTGGGACATTCTGACTGATTTTCCTTCTTAGGAACAAACTCCAAGATCAGATTCAGAAGCTAATTGTGCAAAAAAAGTTATCCTGTTTTCATCTGATGGTCTCCATTACAAATGGAGAATTTTCTGTCAGCCATATGTGAAACATATACAATTTATGATTTATTCATACATTTTATGTCTTCATTATTTTGCTGATAAGTGAGCTAATTACTTTAAAAGGAATGGCTCATGTGGCTTGGGAAGTATGCATATGTTCAAGATTTTTTTGCCCAATAAATAATACAGAGGCATGCCTATGTGAATTGAGCAAAACCAAGAAATAGTGTATTTTACACCCACCATGGATAGTTGATGCCTAAAGAGTATGAGTCATAATGGCTGTGTAAAATTCTCCAGATTCACTATAAGAAAATAACTGATATTAGGATGCTTGCAAAGAAAGCATAGGAAGTTCAATTGCTCTGCTTCTGCCTTTGAATGTCCCATTATGCTAGATAATATCATATCTCTTTTGTGTTTCCCCATTGATAGCTGAGTCTTTTTCCTTTTCAACAAAAGTTGTTAAGAAGAACATGATGAACCTGGCACAAGGGGTATTCTGATTGATAATGCTAACCATAAAGAACAGTGTGAACATGTCCCTCAGAACCTCTCCAAAAAGTTGGTGTCAAATACTAACTTGTCAAAGAGAAGAGCGAAACCATTAAACATACAGAGAGTTAAGCCCCTGTCACACTGCACCAACGGATGCAAAGAGGATGTAAAACGGACAAAAAAGCTTGCCATCCGTTGGTTAACGCGATGTATCTGTTCTGTACTCACTGCCTCCGTTTTGCTTCCTCTCTATCCGTCCAGCATCCGTCTATTGACGTTTCATCCGCTCAGAAAATTTTGAGCTGCTCAAAACTTTTGAGTGGAAAATGTATCCAATGCAATCGTTCTGCATCCGTTACGCATCCGCTATATCTGCTAGGCATCCGCTGCGCATCCGCGCAACTCCATCCGCTCCAGCGGTAAACGGATGCAGGGAGGAAGCAGAACAGACGCGGAACGGATGCAGAACGGATGCCTAGCAGATGCAGCACGGAAACAAAGCATGTAAAATGGAAAATACGTTCGCAGAGGGGACCTATCTTGGATATTAAGGATGTCTACAGGATGCCTACAGGATGCCTAGAGGATGCCTGGAGGATGCAAAGGGACACCTATACTGCCTATAAAAAGGGGGAGCAACTCACCTGGATCTCACTTTCAGACCAGTAGCCCTGCTGCAGACCTCTGCAGCCTTCATCTGCCTCTTCCTCTTCCACAGCATCCAGTCATGTCCACCGTGGATCGTAACAAAGTCCTTTTGGCATCCACCATCCTTCTGCAACAGTGCGAAGCCATCTACAGGCTCTGTGAACTCTACTACGGGAAGAAAAAGAGGCGGCCAAGAAGCGTCTGGGTACGAAGATGGTTCACCAGAAGAGCAGAGGACGGACTGTACAACAAGCTGATGGTGGAGCTCAGGAGCGAAGACACTCGGGCGTTCCAGAACTTCATGAGGATGCCGCCAGCCATGTTTGACGAAGTTGTGCAGCGCCTGACACCCAGGTTGACCAAGGCAAACACCAGCTTCCGGCCCAGCCTAGAACCTGGGCTCAAGGTGGCACTCACTCTGCGCCACCTGGCCTCAGGGACCTCCTACAGGAGCATGCAGAACGGCTGGAGGGTGCCATCCAACACCATCAGCATTGTGGTCAGAGAAGTGGTGCAGGCCATCATCGAAGAATACAAGGAGGAGCTCCTTCAGTACCCCTCCACTGAAGAAGGATGGAAGAAAGTTGCAGAGCAGTGGTATCAGAAGTGGAACTTACCACACACCGTTGGAGCCATAGATGGCAAGCATGTGGCCTGCAAATCTCCAGCCAAGTCGGGGTCCACTTATTTCAACTCCAAGGGCTTCTTCAGCATCATCCTCTTCGCCATGGTCGATGCTGACTACAAGTTCATGTACATCGAT
>BLBF01012364.1:0-10368 GCA_015471245.1 Laticauda colubrina | reverse complement strand
TTTTTCTTTTTCCACTCTTGTCTCAAACTCAAAGAGCAGATCCTCTGCTTCTTTCAGAGTGATTTCTCTCTGATACATCATTAGAGGTTCTGCTTCCTGCTTCTTCTCAAATCTTGAACCCAAGGATTTCCTTATCTTCCCACACGTTGTTATTGCACCAGGGAGACACTGAACACAACAACACAACAATACACAGCATATAATAATCAATATAATTCCCATTATGGTAGATCTAAACCAAGTGGAACTGGGAAGCCAAGACCATATTGCTCCCCACAAGTCTGGCAATGAGGAGTCACCTCTTTGTGATAATGGATTAGAGCGAATATGTCGAAGCGAATACGAATAAGCCTTGTCCCGGTGCTACAGCTGAGATCTCGGGGCTCTGAGATCGCAGCTGATATTTTCACCCCTGGTCGGTCCTAACGGACCTAAACCGTCCCGTAGAGACGGGGATTGTGAAGGGCACAGTCCCAGGATCCCAGAGATAAAGCATACCTATTTTGTAGAGTAACCTGTCTTACTTCAGAAAGCTCGGTGTTAATCATTTTAATATTCTTTATTGTATCATTGAACATTGTTACTGTGAAGTTATTTAGAATATGTATATCTCGGTAGTTCATGGCTACTCCCAATGGTGTTATTAGACACCATTGGGTCCAATTGATCATATCTTCAAAATGCATACACATCTGATACTGATCTTGATTAAAATAATCTAATTTATGATAACTCTTGGTATAGCTATAGTTACTACAGGGTGATGGCATATCAAAAGTCTTATTACATTTTTCCCAATCTCCTAAATGGAGCCCTCTAGTTTCATTTCTCCTAAAACACACATACGCCGTTTCCCTTAAATGAACAAAAATCCTTCCTGTTATATTTCGTTCTACACCATATTTTTCTGTCCCGTGCCCCTGTGGTCTTAGTCTGTTCTGATCAAGTGGAATTGCGTGTAGGATTAATCCTTCACCTGTTCTTCCTGGCAGGTGCATGCATAACCAGCAATTGGTGATGTTCAAGGAATGTGAGACCTTCTTGAGATCCTTTATGAACACATTGTCATCCCACAAGTCCGTTCCCAAGTCACCTGCAGGTCCAACATATTGTGAACTTCTTTGATGTATTAGTGTAAATATAGTTGCAACAAATAGTCCTTTCCAGAGTTCAGCTGACATCTCCATGGTGGTTTCTGCTGGCTATTTCTTCAAGGTTACCTTTAACGGCTGACCATCCACTGGGATTGCCTTCCGAGGTTTTTCTGGTTCCGGTGCTTTCTTGACTCTGCTGTAATGCGTCCAGCCTCCTTCCTGAGTACGGACTGCAGATTCAGTCATCAGTAGCACCTGGTACGGACCTTCCCAGCTAGGTTGCAGTTTTTCACCCCTCCAAGTCTTTATCAGGACCCAGTCTCCAGCCTCGTGTGGGTGTTGGCTACCAGCCAAAGGTGGTCGTTGCACCAACAGTCCCTGTTTGTGAAAAGAAAGCAAAGACCGAGACAGTGCCAGCAAATATTTCCGAAGGAACAACTCCCTGAACTCTGGTATGGGATTGCCTAGTTTGGCCAAATAGGGTCTCCCCATCAGCATTTCAAAAGGAAAAACCCCTGTGTCTTTCCTTGGACAAGTTCTGATCCTGAGCAGAGCTAAGGGAAGATTCTTTGTCCATGGCAAGCCATTTTCAAGTTGTAGTTTGGTCAAGTGTTTCTTCAGTTCCGCGTTCGCTTTTTCAATTTTTCCACTGGATTCAGGATGCCATGGCGTGTGTAAATCTCATTTCACCCCCACCACCTCCATTACCCTTTGCAGAACCTTTTGGGTGAAATGAGTTCCTCTGTCTGAATCTATTGCTTCCATCATTCCATATCATGGGATAATCTGTTCTAGTAAGATCTTGGTTACTGTGGGAGCTGTGCCTCTTTTAGTGGGATAAACCTCTACCCACCCCGTTAGTTGATCTTTGATCACAAGCAGGTATTTCCAACCCCCCTTTTCTGGCAACTCAGTGAAATCAATTTGTGCTCTCTGAAAAGGCCAACCCACTAAGGGTCGCCCTCCCATCTCTTTCTTGCGTGCCGCTTTCTTATTTACTTTCAAACAAATCAAACATTTCCAGCAGATGCTCTGAGCTACTGTCCACATCCTCAGACTCCAATAGTGAGGTTTAACGGACATGACCAAGGCCTCCGTTCCCCAATGTCCTCCTTCATGAACTTTCTCCAATATTCCCCTCATAACAATGGGTGATATCACCTTGACTCCTTCCGACGTCTTCCATCCCTCTGGGGTTTTGACACATCCCTCTTTCTCCAACTCCAACTTTTCCTTTTTCTCTGGCTCCCATTCCTCCCTCTCGTCCTCCTTTTCCAGTATTGGTATAGATACCATTACCAATTCTATCTCCCCTGCAGCTTCCTTCGCCCATACATCTGATGATATCTTCTCCTCATCTTCCGTTGTTAGCATACACATGCGAACTTCCTTCCTTCTATCCCACAATTCTATCCCAAAAACATCCAACAAGTCTCTTCCTAGCAAGTTCACCCCTGAATCCGGAATATATAATATTTCGGTTTTAGTAACCACATCATTCAATTCCAATCTCACCTCTTCCAAAATCTGGACCTCTTGGGATTTCCCACTCACCCCAACCACCTTTAAAGTCTGCTTTGACCTGCATGCTCCCTCTACCGGATCGCATACAGATGTCCGGCTTGCGCCGGTGTCGATCAGGAACAGCCGTTCCTGATGGTCAGGACCCACTAACATATTTACCAGTGGCTCCCCGCGGGTCCCTCTTGGGGAGCTGGAACTTCCCTAATCATATAGGGCATAGCTTCGTTCCTCTGGGGTTTTGGGACATTCGCGCGCAAAATGTCCCTCTTTCCCGCATCTGAAGCAAGTTCTACTCTGGGACGGCCGTTGGAATCGACCGCCTCGATTGTCCCCTGGACCTCCTCACCTAACCGGGGGTCTCCACTCCCTGCTGGGAGATCTTTCATCTCTCCACCTTGGCCTCGGATCTGACATCTGGGTCTCCCTGTTTTTCCTAACTTCATTCTTGGCTGCCGTTTGTACAGCAGCTACCATCATCTGAGAATTCTGTTTGGTTTTAACTGAGTCTTGGTTCACAAAAACTTGTTGGGCTGCTCTCATCAAATCTGTCATGCCCAAATCAGTCCATCCCTCTGTCTTCTGGATCTTTTTCTGGATATCTGGCCATGCTTTGGTGATGAATTGCATCTTCAGGAGAGTCTCGAAGACAGGGGTTTCTGGCTCCACTCCGGAGTACTTGGTTAACCCTTCATGGACCCGAGCACAGAAATCCCCCGGGGACTCATCCTTTCCTTGTGTTATTTCAAATGCTTTGGTCAAGTTTTTCCCTTGAGGGATGGCCAATTTAATTCCTTCAATGATCATGTGTTTCATATCTCTCATGTGCTCCCTATGAGCATCATCATTGATGTTCCAATTTGGATCGGCTATGGGGAACTTTGTGTCTGCAGCCACCGCTCCCTGTTGCCCTGCATGTCTCCTATCCCAGGCTGCCATTGCTGCCCTCTTAATGAGGTTCCTCTCTTTGGGGGTGAAAAGGTGTCCAAGAATATACATCAGTTCTTGGTATGTGTATTCATTGGGCCCCAGAAACAATTCCAACTGTTCCGCCATTTTCATGAGCATTCTCATGGAGTTTCGGAAGGGTCTTTTTCAGATCCCGTAACTCAGCAGATTTTATGGGGACAGCCACGAAAACGGTGACTGGATTCCCCTGTGCATTCATGCCATTTGGGACTTCTCTGACTGGGAAAGCCGACACGGGATTAGCCGACCTTCCTCCTAGAGGCAAATTCTCTAGGTCCTTGTTTAATTGAGCCAGTTCCCTTCTGAGTCCTGGATATGCAGGTGGAGGTGGAGCCTGGGCAACTGGAGCCGGCAGGGGCGGTGGTGCCAGGACTGCCAGAGCCGATGCCGGTGGACTCCCCATCCAGTCCTCAGTTTCGCTTTCCTCCACCTTGCTGACAAACTGTCCTACTTCTGTTTCTGGTGGAACTGGACCTTCAAAGTGAGCATGATACCATATCTCCACATAGGGTATTTGCTCCTTCATCCGGTGTTTCACTATATACTCTTTCAACTGAGTTATCCAGTATGTGCTGGTATTCCCTTCGGGATCCCAGTGGTAAGGAAACTCAGGGTCTACTAGGGGATACTTCGGCGACCTATTTTGGCATAGGTAGATCATTTTCTTTTTCTCTAGACTCCAAGTGTAAGTCTTCAGATGGGGCAACGACTATTGTTGTAGTAGTTGACCCAATGGGGAGTCAGCCTTCTCGGGGTCTTTTCTATCTCAATACCCGTTCCCTCTTGGAACGTTTCACACTTGCTTTGTCCCTTTCCCATTCTCCATGCTGCCCGCCAACAATCTCCCAGAGATTCCCAACTCAGGGATTTATACTGTCCTCCAGCAGTCGCTGGATTCCCAGAGTTTAAGGACAGTATATCCCTTCTTCTATCCCAAAAGGCAACAAACTCACCTGATACACCCCTGGTCTCCCGGAGATGAAAGGAATGTGGGCGTCCCCACTTCAGGTGATCAACGATACTCCCAGAGCATCGGGCCGGCTTCTCTCTCTCTTGTTTCCAAGGATCATCTGCTGAGTGCAGTTACCCAGGGATCCAACTGAGACAAGGGAGGGACCCCTCTACAATGGGAGGCAATGGCGCCACACTTACCCAGTCCCTTTTCTCCAGTCGAAATTCCGTTGGGGCCCACGTTGAGCGCCAAATTGTGAGGTGGAAGCAGATAAAAAAACCACCAAAAGATTTGTTGATCCAAGGAAAACAAGGTTTTATTCACGTGTCTGCAGAGACGGGTTCCCTCAGGCATAGAAGGAACACAGAGCAAAATTCAGGCAGCATTTTTATCCCCTCTTACGAGGCCTTGGCTCACATTCTTTCTGTTTTGAAATTGATACATGTATTTCGAAGGTCCATACTAGCTCCTTATCTAGCAAAAGTAGTTATACGGTTTCTGACATCGCAGCACTTTATTACAGTTCCCCATTGTTCTAGCCTTATCTTGTTTTTTTCTCTTGTCACAAACTGGAACACTTTCTTATTTAGCAGAACTACTGAGTTTTGAGACACACTTCCTTATTCAATTCAATGGGCCATCCAACATGGCTTCGGTTCTGCTCACAATAGCCTGCAGTACTGCACTCTAACCACTGCACTACCGTGGCTACTGTGCCACCATAGCTCAGGTTTGTTATATAGTATCATCAGCTTATGGCATAAGAAATGTCTTTGGTTTTATTGATTTGGACAGTAAACTGCTATGGCAGTGATGACTAACCTTTTTGGGCTCCTGTGCCAAAAATTACATGCCAGCACCCAGAAGACAATTCGTGAATCCCCCCATACCCCATGCAAATACACACGCAATCCCCCCGCCACCCCCTTACCTGTACTGAGCATGTGCACACCTCCTAGCTGATTTTTGGCTGTTCAAGGCCTTTTTCAGCCTCCCAGAGGCTTGAGGGAAGCATCTGCAGCCTTTGGAGGCCGAAAAATGGTCCCGTTTAGTCCATAAGAAATGACAAAACAGGCCTGTTTTCAGCTTCCAAAGGCTGCAGAGGCTTCCCTCGAACCTCTGGGAGGTCGAAAAAAGGCCTCAAACGGGCTGGAAATCAGTTGGGAGGCATATGCATACACAAGTTTCACTGGGACTTGCATGCCAGCACAAATGGGTCTGCGTGCCACCTGTGGCATGTGTGCCATTGGTTCGCCATCATGGTGCTATGAGGATTTTTTAAAAGAACAACAGGAAAAAATGTTTTAAATAAATAAATATTTCAAATATTTATTCCAATATTTCCTAGCTCTTTCTTCTTTCTTATAATTGCAATATTACCCTTGGATAATCAATCATGTACATAGTTTTTTTTTTCTTTATACAAAACTTAGTCAGGAAATCATTTAAAGAACTGGTCTAGCATGAGTCTGAAACTTATCTAGCTCATTGTTCTATCGTGAGATCCTTTACATCAATGGGACACATTTGTCATATCCTGCCCAGCCTTCCAATAAGCTTGTAATTTACATCTGTGAGAGTAATCCAACTTAAATCTTTTAACAATCCCATTAGGCTAGTTAAAATAGAGATTGGCTTGAAGCTCAGAGTTGACTGCATGGTTGAATAGGATTTTAACTTCCCCTATCAAGCCAGTCTTTCAAACATTACTTCATATCCACTTCTACATTTGCACCTGATCATCTAAATTTTGTTTGGCATCTTCCTCTATCAAAGGTAAACACTGATGACAGCTATCTATCCACAAAATCACAGAAAAGAGACCATGTGGACCATGGAATTGATGGAACCCAAACCAATATGATCCACCTATACAAATTGGACTGCAAAGCTAAAGTTTTTAATCCTGACAACAAATGCTCAAAGCTAGGTGTCAAAACCACAGTGGGTGGAATGATGGGATGCTGCAAAATGACCAAAGGGTGCAAAATTCTTTACCTCAGGCTTGTACAGTAACTATATGTAATTGGCTATATTTCTATAAGACATGGAATTTTTAACTGAGGAACATTTGGGTTTTGAAGAACACATACCAGAAAGTATGTCTACCATGTGAAACAGGAGAGTACCATCAGCCAGAAAGCTAAAGAGGAGGCAGAAGATATGCCCAACCAGTCAAGCAAGGAGGAAATAGAAGATATGCCCAACTAACCACTTATGCTGAACAAGCAGGTCAGAAAGGAGAACTAGAATCCTGAAGGTCAAATTGGGCAATGAAAGGCATATAATGCAATCTTATATGATGAGAACCCCCAAAGTACATGAATCTATCCCCTAAAAGAACATTAATGGGTACTTACAGAAGACTACCAGGTGGAAAAGAAATAAAATAATGCCAAAAAGTGGAACCCAGATATTCATCTGGCTTTTTAAAAGCTGGAAGGTATAGTCATCATGAAGCTACGATGAGACATTTGCCCCCCAAAAAGTCATAATGAACTATCCCAAAGGTGCCTTTTCAAAAGGCAACTGGACTTTCTGGTTTTTCTTTGAAGATGCTTCACTTCTCATCCAAGAAATTTCTTTCAGCTCTGACTGGATGGTGGGAAATCAGATCAGAGCTGAAGAAGCTTCTTGGATGAGAAATGAAACATCTTCAAAGAAAAACCAGAAAGTCCAGTTGGCTCTTGAAAAAGCAACTTTGGAATAATCGTGACCTGGATCACTGAAAATCTCCATAGACATAATGACACTACTTTCTAATTCATCAAGTAAGAAAATGAAAATAAGACATGGATGCAAAGCATTTCTGATGGCAACTGTGAGGAACTGTAGATGAAGCAACCCTCAGGGTTGACAGATCTGGATGCAGCAGAACTAATTTACAAATTCTAAAACAGCATTTATGAAGCAAAGCAAGCAATTAGGCCTTAACTAAGTTTTCCCAGAAGCAAGAAATGAAGCCAATCGATACCTCTAATTTAGATTAAAAATGTAAAAACATTATGTACCATGTGCTAATATTTTATAAACCAAAGGGAAAGTTATTGATGATTTGAAGATTAAAACCCTACAAACAGGGATGGGATTCAAATTTTTTAACAACTGGCACTGTGGGCATAGCTTAGTTGGTGGGCGTGGCTTGGTGGTCACGTGACTGGGTAGACCGTGGTGGTCATGTTATTGGCTGGGCATGGAGAACTCAATATCACTCACATCGAGGCAGGCATCTCCTCGCCTGGCCTCTCATGACTGTGGGGATGCTGCACCAGTCGTAAGTGTGAAAAAGTGTGAATAAGTCACTTTTTTCAGTTCCATTGTAACTTTGAATGGTCACTCCACACAAGCAAAGTATCAGCAAAGGAGGGGAAAAAAACTCCAGACAAGTTCCTGAGACAGGAAGTCTAGTCCTGCCAAGAATGTAATAAGGGTTAATGGAGAGGCAGTTTCTATAAGCAATACCAGATTGTTTCCCTCCTGCCTTCCTTACAGGATTAGGCCAGTAATTTCTTCCAACAACCGGTTTTCCAAACTGCTTAGAATGTCAACAACCAGTTCTAGAGAATAGGTGCAAACTGGTAGAATCCCACCCCTGCCTACAAATCACTCACTACCTTGGAATTCAAAGAATGAAAACAATAACAGAACATTTGAACTCAGTCAACGAAGTGAGACAAGTGAAATGCTAAACAACTTTGGAATGAAAGAAGTTGGGGAAACACTGGCACACATTTAGATACGACAACGAGTCAGAGCACTCTGGTAGAATATACTGTGAAGCACATGAAAAACAGGGGAGGCTTCAATCACATCATCATAGTTGCTATCTTTTGCCCATATTCCAAGGACACGCCTGTTTAATACTATCATTGATGGAAAAAAAATGGAACTGATGGCAACATTCTTAAGTGTTATTAATTTCTCGTGGTTCTCATTTCTTCAGTCATGACAGTTAATTTCAGTTTACTCTTTCTCATTCAATATACATCATCTAAAGTCTGTAGCTTTTATCTGTTTAGGAATAAACTTGAAGAATTAAGTAAGGTTATTGCTTGGAGCAATTTTCTGGGGAAATTTTGCTACCATCTGTAAAAAGTTGTAAAATTTTATCAAAAATGGTTGTTGAACTGAATTCTGCTTTATATGCTACAAGTTATGGTGAGTTTAGAAAATATACACAAACTTTGTTGAGCTTACTCAGGGTTATATATCTTGCCAGTATCCCAATAGTTTCCAAAGCCATTTGTTTTAATCTCCTCAGTCAGGGGTTGAACTGGTTTGCATTTGCTAGGGCAACAAGGTCAGTGAATTATTAATTGTTTTAGCCATATAGCCAGCTGTTTCCTTGTCTTTCTTCACCTTCAGTGGAAACTTTCTGAACTCATTGGGTACTCAAATGCATAAATATCCCCTGAACAATCACTTTCAAATATGCCTCAAACTCTTGGAGAAATATAAATGTCTCATTGATCAGACTCTTCTAAAAATCCTGATAGAATTCCTTAGGATTCTGGCAAAAGCCAGTGTGTCCAATTCTGCTACCAGTGGAATGTGCCTGTGATCACATGATTTTCCTCCATCACATAGGTTAATAGAAGTCATTAATATAAATCAAAGATGGGATTCCATATAGGCTCCAAACTACAAGCAGAACCTGAAATTTTTTGGTGGCTTCTAAAATTCCTCTACCAAATTATTAGTAATCAGTGACTAGCAAGTTTATATTATAATCTGTAAGCGTGTTTATGTAGAGTCACTTTGGTATTATAGTTAAGGTACTGAGAACTGATTCTCTTTTGCTCCAGAGGATAAGACAAGAACTAATGGGATTAAATGTCAAGTATGTAGATATAGATTAGACATGAGGAAGAACTTCTTGACAGTAAGAGCTGTCAATAGCAATAGGACTTGGATTTATAAACTGCTTTAAAGTGCTTTACAGCCCTCTCTAAGCGGTTTGCAAAGTCACAGCATATTGCCCCCAACAATTTGGGTGCTCATTTTACCCACCTCAGAAGGATGGAAGGGTGAGTCAACCTTGAGCCTGGTGAGATTGGAACTGCCAAATTGCAGGCAGCTGGCAATCAGCAGAAGTAGCCTGCAATTCTGCATTCTAACCACTGCACCACCATGGCTCATAAATTAGTAGAATAGGTTACTGCATGGAGTGGTTTCTTCCTATTCACTGGAGGTTTTCGAACAGAAGCCTTATATTGTCATCTATTAGAGATAGTGCAGTGAATCCAGCTGTTTGCAGGGGATTGGACTGATGGTCTCTTAGGTCCTCTTTCACTATGATTCTGTGATTCTAGGACTGATTAATGTGGCCCATCATCAGCTAGATATAGGCAACTTGAGATATACAATAAACTTCTATGAGCAATTGGCCTCATTGCAGAATTTAATCTGAAATTCTAGCAGTTGAGCAGTTTGTGGTACACCTTCATTTTATATATTTTGATCAGTTTTGTGAATCTACTGCTATTTGACCTCAGTTTCAAAACTTGAGACAACAATTAGGAGCAAAGAGAATTTACTATATCTTGTTGCTGTAGTAGTGAAGGCAGATTGCTGCACTCCAGAGATAGTAGGCTTAAGAGAAGCTATTACAGGTAGTCCTTGGGTTATGCTTAGTGATTGTTTGAAGTTTGTATAAATCTACCTGGGGGTTATTTATGATCCAGTTTATAAATTCTGCTGATCACCCCCCCCCCCATGGTCACTTAAAAGCACTTCAAGCTGTCAGCAAGTGGTGCGGTAACTGCTATCCCGCATCAGATGGGCGTCTCATGATAGGGAGCGAAAGGAGAAAGAAACGACAGGAGACGAAGT
>BLBF01012349.1:0-11568 GCA_015471245.1 Laticauda colubrina | reverse complement strand
TTTGTTGTTGGAACCCGGTCTACCTCGTGTGTTTTCCAAACAAAACAACAACTGCTAGAATATGGGGCTTCTCATCTCGATTGGGTTTTATCAGAACTCATCTAACAGGTTCTGATTCAGCAGGAGGATCCCATCTTACCCATAAGAACAGGATAAATTAGTGTCTATTCTTTCCATCTTTCTCTGTTCTAGGAAACATTAGTGCCATTAAAACCCTCAAAAAGATACAATAAAATGTATACCTGTTACATGTCTACCTGATTGGACTGAACATCAGGGACACTGAAATAAACTTTCAAGATAAGAAAAGAACTGGAAGGAGAGTCAGAACTTCTGTATGTTGCATAATGCTTCCCTGGCCAAAATTACAAAGGAGGAAATGGTGAGTAATGGCCACCATAGAAGTATTGTTGCTTCATTGATGGTGCACGCTCTTCTACAACATGAAAAAGTTAAAGGATTTTCTCCTAATATTACTAAAAACTTCCTTCGATGCATTAATGAATAAAAGCTTCAAAACCCTTTTAATTTTCTCCAGGTTCAAAAAACAGCCAGTTTTAGAAAGCAGAAAATTAAAAATCCAAGAATCTTACTGAATTAAACATTGCTGTCATCTGCTTCTTTCATTTTTTCTTGCTTAGAAACTTGGAAACATCTGATAACTATCGCCAAATAGTAAAACTGTAGACATTGCCAAGATCCATTCTAGGAAAATCAGAGTTTTCCCTTTTGCAAAAGGTTTAAATTTTTAAAAAGTTAACTAGCATCTACCATTTTGCTGCTCACCAAAGAACTACTAGGTATATTTTATTAGGGATAATTACTGCTCAAAAGATAACTTTAGTTTCTTTAGCCTATGTGTAAGTTCAGCTGGGAATCTAGCAGTGCAAATTTCCAACATGTACAATTTTGTTTGTTTTTTTAAAGGCTTTTATGAAGATGTTCACAAGAGACCATGTCTTTTGGCTTGGCCTCGAGAGAAAATCAAATCAATCTTGAAGTGGCTAGATGGAGAAAATTCAATGTGAGTCTTCCTCTTTCCCTTTCAGTTGGCAAGAGCCAAAAGTTAAATGCCTTCACTGAGGCTCCATGCAGCTCAGGACTGATCTTAGAAAAACCTGCTGGCTGCCAGTATTCAGAAGTTGCCCTCTAAAAAGATTGGGCCCTACTAATGTAACTCGAAATTCATTATGGGTAGTCCTCGATTTACAGCCATTCATTTAGCAAACATTTAAAGGCCCTGTCACATTGGCTGACGGATGCAAAACGTTTGTAAAAAGGACAGGGCAGACGAGAAAATGTTCCATCCGTTGTTATCCGCTCTCAAAAGTGCCCCAAATTTGCATAACCAGAGCGGACAACAACGGAAAGGAACGGACGGGGGGAGGATGTAGAGTGGATGGAAAGCGGATGCTCCATGGAAGCCTAGCGGATGGAAGCGGATGGGAGCGGATGGCACATCTGCAGGGCTTCCGGGGGAGCACAGTGAAGCGGACGCGCAGCGGAAAGAGCGGATGAGGAGTGGATGCCTAGCGGATGAAGCGGATGCAGACCAGAAGCCTAGCGGAAGCCTAGCGGATGCACAGCGTTCACTGCGCATGCGGGGAGGATGCATTGAGTCAGCCCCGCGGATATAAAGGGAAGCAGCTTCCAAGCAGGTCACCATTCAGAGGAAAGACCTGCTTCCAGACACAGCTCTCCAGCCAGCCAGCCAGCCAACAAGCCAACAACCCAACAACCATGGGGAAGAAGAGAAAGCCTCAGCCATCTGCTGCCAGCCCTGGCAAGAGGGACAGGGCCAACATCCCACCCCCTGGCCCTGACTCTGCTTCTGCTGGGGCTTCTGCTGCTCGGGCTCGCTCTTCTGGTGCTGGAGCTTCTGCTGGCACTGCTCCTGGTGCTGGTGCTTCTGCTGGTTCTTACTCTGCTGGTGCTGCTCCTGGTGCTGCTGGTGCTGCTGGTCCTGCTGGTGCTCCTGGTCCTGCTGGTGCTCCTGGTCCTGCTGGTGCTGCTGCTGCTGCTGCTGCTGCTGGTCCTGCTGGTCCTGCTTTTGCTGCTACTGTTGTTGTTGCTACTGCTGCTGCTGGTGTTGGTGTGGAGGAGCAGCCCCTACAACCTCGAAGCCCCTCTGATGAGGGCCCATATGGCCTTGCCAGAGGGAGGAAGAGGCAGATGCGTGAATGGGGGAAGAGGCAATACACCATAGAAGAGGAACATGAGGAGGAGGTGCTGGAGTGGCTGAGGGAGAATGAATATCTTTGGCGGAAGGGACACAGGCTCTATCGAGACACCAAGAGGAAGCAGGCTGCTTGGAGAAAGAAGGTGGAGAGCCTAGGCTACACTTCAGAGGTGCTCCTCGGCTGGTGGAAGCACATGCACACCTGGTACGGGAAGCTGCACCTCAAGAAATCTGGCCAGGCCGCGGTCAAGCTGACGGACAGAGAGACCTACGTGATGGCCAGGTGCAGCTTCTTGGAGGGTGAGATCCGCCACCGAGAAGCAGCCCCTCTCACAACCCTCTCTCTCAGGCAGCCTGCTGAGAGCCAGTCCTCTTCTGGCAAATAGTCAGCTTCTGTGTCCAGGCAGGTATCTGTGGAGCGTGCCACGACGGAGACCCCCCCGACAGCTGCACTACCCGTGGCGGAGTGCGTGGAGGACCCCCTGATGCAGTGGGAGCAAGGAGAGGGCACTTCCACCAGAGAACAACCCACATCCACCCCCAGCTCCACCTCCACAGAAAGGCAGAGAGGCAGACCGGAGGGGCAGAGCCACACTGTCCTGCTGGGGACACCATCAGAAGCAGTGTAGATCTCCTCTCTCAGCTGGTACACACCGACATCCCATCCTCCAACCACAAGCCATTCTTCACCTACGTCAACCAGACCCTCATGAACATGTCGGAACCACAGTACCAGGTGGTGAAGGACAGGATCACCGATCTTCTTCACAACCCTCCAGACCAAGCTGAACCTGCTCCCACCCAGTCCCGGCCTGCTCCTCTACCCCAGGTGATGTCACTGCCCTTCCAAGGCTTTCCACAGGCCCTCCCCTACCAAGGCTACGGCTAGCAGGAGGTCCAGCAGCACAGACAGCCCTTCCCAGTCCAGGCACAGGTACACCCATGCCACCGATGCCACCGACGCCTCACCTCGCTCAGCTGCAGACCAGACATCCCCACTACACTGCTCCTTCCTCCACCCCACAGCCAAGCCCGGCCTCAGAACATCTGTCATCGGTTTTGGGGCTGACACCCCATGTCATGGAGGAAGGGGCTCTCAACATCACGGGGCTGAGCCAGCTGTCTGAGAGCTTCCTCCACACACCGTCCCCTGTTGTCCTCTCGGGGCCAGGCACCCCAATGGTGCCTCAGACCAGCACTCCAGCAGCAGCCACCTCCACAGCACCTGAACTCTTCACCCCTGAGACTGGGCATGCCTCAGAGTGACCAAGAAGAGTGCCAGAGACTGGGTGGCTACCTGTTGACTTTATTTTTGCTTTGGACACTTGACTTGGGTCATTTTGCTTTTGCAGCTTGTTATTAATAAAGATTATCTTTGCTTCACATACTTGCTTCATTTATTTTTGTAAATAAAGTCTTGGTGGAAACTTTTAGAAATGGTTTAAGCTTTTGCATGCTTGTGGGATGGGTTAAGATAGCAGTGGGATGGGCAGGGATACCTTTGGGATGGGTAATAGCTGTGGGATGGGCAGGGATACCTTTAGGATGGGTAATAGCTGTGGGATGGGCAGGGATACCTTTGGGATGGGTAATAGCTGTGGGATAGATAAACCTCCAGTGCAAGCATAGTGGGACTGTATGGTCCACCCTCCCAGGTGCCACACCTACGGCCCTTTATTATCAATAATAATGTAATCAATCATCCACACATGTCAACATAAACACAACTCTTTATTAAATGCCCTGTTCATTGTAGGCCCACCCAAGATACATGGCCCAATCTCATCAGTGTGATGAGACAGGCTGAAGGAAGCATCCATTAATCATCTATCCTGTCTTGCCACTCCACTGCTCCAGCTGGGGAGTTGCACCAGTGTTTCAGGAGGTTGCGCTGCTTCTTCCCTTCACGTGAGGCTCTGCTGGGGCCTTGCACATCCTCAGTGTCTATCAGGTTTTGCCCTTGCCTCCATTCCCCAGGCTCCATGTCCCCATTGCCTTGCTGGAGGTCCACGAGCCTGTTCTGCAACACTGGGTAGCGGGTGCGCATGTGACTGTGCAGGATGCAGCAAGCTTCCACGATCCTCCTCACGGTCTCTGGGCGATGCTGCATGTTGGTGAGAAGTACCTGGAACCTGTTGGCCAGGATGCCAAAGGCATTCTCCACCACCCACCTTGCCCTGGACAGCCTGTAGTTGAAGATCCTCTCTGCATGGGTGAGGCATCTGGAGCTGTAGGGCTTCATGAGGTAGGTTCTGAGGGAGAAGGCGTCATCCCCCACAATGAAGTAGGGCACATCTTGTGTGTCGTTCGGCAGGGAGTCTGGATCTGGGAAGCCCATGATGAGGTTGCGTTCCAGCCCCTCCTTGAGGTGACTGGCGTTGTATACCTGGGCATCTGAAGATGACCCGTTGCCTGAAGCATCGATGTACATGAACTTGTAGTCAGCATCGACCATGGCGAAGAGGATGATGCTGAAGAAGCCCTTGTAGTTGAAATAAGTGGACCCTGACTTGGCTGGAGCTTTGCAGGCCACGTGCTTGCCATCGATGGCTCCAACGGTGTGGGGGAAGTTCCACTTCCTATACCACTGCTCTGCAACTTTCTTCCAGCCTTCTTCAGTGGAGGGGTACTGGAGGAATTCCTCCTTGTATTCTTTGATGATGGCCTGCACCACTTCTCTGACCACAATGCTGATGGTGTTGTGTGGCACCCTCCAGCTGTACTGCATTCTTCTGTACGTGGTCCCTGAGGCCAGGTGGCGCAGAGTCACTGCCACCTTGAGCCCAGGGTCCAGGCTGGGATCGAAGTTGGTGCTCTGCTTGGTCATCCTGGGTCTCAGCCACTCCACAACTTCATCAAACATGGCTGGAGGCATCCTCATGAAGTTCTGGAATGCACAAGTGTCTTCGTTCTTCAGCTCCACCATCAGCTTGTTGTACAGTCCGTACTCTGCTCTTCTGGTGATCCATCTTCGGACCCAGACACTTCTTGGACGCCTCCTTTTCTTCCCATAGGACAGGTGAAAGAGCCTGTAGATGGCTTCGCACTGTTGCAGAACGATGGTGGCTACCAAAAGGAGTGTGTTACGATCCATGGTGGAGATGACTGGATGCTGTGGAAGAGCAAGAGTAAGATGAAGGCTGAAGAAGTCTGCACAGCAGGGCTACTGGACTGAAACTGAGATCCAGGTGAGTTCTTCCCCCTTTTTATAGGAAATATCATTTTTTCGCTCGGTGTCCTTTTGCATCCTCTAGGCATCCTGCAGACATCCTAAATATCCGAGATACATCCCCTCTGCGAACGTTTTTTCCGTTTTAAAGCTGTATGCGAGCTGCATCCGCTTTCATCTTTTCTCTGTCCGTGCTACTAATGCTGCGCGTCCGTTCCACGTCCATTTCGCTTCCTCCCTGTGTCCGTTTTCCACTGGAGCGGATGCGAGTTGCGCGGATGTGCAGTGGATGCCTAGCGGATATAGCGGATGCATTGCGGATGACGACGGATGTAGAATGGATGTTCCCGTATGCGTTGTGGATGCAGAACGGACGCGTTGGATACATTTTCCGCTCAAAAAGTTTTGAGCAGCTCAAAACTTTTTGAGCAGATGGAACCTCAGTCGACGGATGCTGGACGGATAGAGAGGATGAAAAACAGAGGCAGTGAGTACAGAAGCATCGCGTTAACCAACAGATGGCAAGTGTTTCTCTCTGTTTTATATCCTCTTTCCATCCGTTGGTGCAGTGTGACATGGGCTTAAAGTTACAACAGCATTGAAAAAAAGACTTGTGATTGATCCACAGTTACAATCATCATTAGTATCCTCATGATCACATGATTAAAATTTGGTCAAGTAGCTCATATTTATTTGTTAACAAAATTTATATGGCCACCCAATTCACTCATAGTGACTTTGGGTAGCTTATAGAAATAAAACAACAATACTAAATCCAATAACACCCCCCTCCCCCAATTGATAACAATCAACTAAATTAGTTACTGGGCTCCATGTCACCCTGGGGTGCCTAGTTTGCTAGCAAAACAGAATGGTTGCAGCATACTGGAGTCGAGTTTGCCACTTGTGACCTTCCCAAGAAGCAATTTCAGGGAAAGCTGGATTTGCTTAAAATCATTTGATTCACTCAACAACTGCAGTGACTCACTTAACTATAGCAAAGCAAAAAAAAATAGTTATAAAATTGGGCACAAATCAGTTAGCAACTGCTTTGCTTAAGCAATGGAAATTCTAGTCCTAATTGTGGACTGCCTGTTCAAATAGCGTGCTCAGAATTAGTCCAGAATGCAGAGCTCCTGGGACACAGCAATACCGTACAGTCAACACTTCCCCATAGATAAATTGGGGAACAATCTGCAGAATCACCTTTGAGAAGGCAAGGCTCAGCTAGATGAATTGTAAACTCTGGACCTCTTTGGTACTGCAGTGTGGGGGATATTTCCAAGTGCCTAATTTCTGCTTCTATTGCAGGTTGGAAGTAATGGGAAATGGAGGAGACTGCGTTTTTGGATGATGATGCCAAAGCCAGCTCAGGGAGATGCAGCACTAAACTCCGCTACATTTGCAACAACCACAAAAAAATACCCTAAGAGACCCTGAAAAATCTTTAATGACCAGTCAAAACAAAGACAAAGTCATCGGTTTTTTTACAGTCATGTAAAAAGAAAAACACACCCTCTGAAATAGAAATCTACAGGACACACACATGCCCCATATAAACATACACAGACCAATACCTGCTGTTTGACTCCTACCACCCACTTCAGCACAAACTAGGAGTCATAAGGACACTACATTACAGGGAAAAAACATCCCTGCTGTCAAGGATGCCCAAAACAAAGAAAATAAGCACCTGATGACACCTCTTAACGTCTGTGGGTATCCATATTAAACCTTTTTGAAATCAGCATCTTCAGTGGAAGAATCTGGTCATTTCTTCCATGGTGGATAGCTAAAATGGATATTTGGAAAACACCATATGCTTGTATTCTTCAAACCCACCAACACACTGAGACAGAGGCTTGTCTGTCCTAAAGATTGGGCACCAAAACAGAGTAATTTATTGTATGCAGTCCAGGGCAGGGAAGAATCTTCAAGTGCTCTAGAAACAAGCAGCTTTTTCAAGAGGATGGCCCAACACAGGAGACAGAATCAACAGTATCTTCATCGAAAAGAAAAAAACACTCGAGGACAATAATATTGACATTTTAGACAAGGAAAATGAGAGGAGTGAAGGAATCCATTTATGACAAAGTGAAAAATGCTTTTCTCAGCAGAGGTATGACATAACCTTTCCCCATATTTTATGCTGCTCTTTCATTAGTCCCCAAGAAAATTAAAACCACTACACAGGTTCATTAGGGAGGCACATTTAATGACTCATCTGAGGTAAAGGATTTAGGAATATTTAGATCCCAATGACTCTCTTGTCTATCCAGATTAGGTGAGGAATGCAACCTCCCTGGATGACATATATGGGATCCAATTTGTTCAGATTGAAGGAGTTACTTGGATAAGCAGGGAAACATTTTGAATCAGCAAGGTAAAATCCAGTTGCCATAACTCAACTTTCAAACAACTTTACCTGGATGACAGAATCTTCATCAACCTATTCAAGTAGCTCTCACCTCAATAGTTTGATATAATTTTATGACTAGCTATGAGAAAGGCATTGCAGTTTATATCCGTTGACTAGAAGTGGACAAAGCATAAGGTATAGTTTGCAGTTGTAACTTATCAAAATTTGCTATATTGGCAAATAGATGGAAATGACTTTTAACAAATATTTTTGGACTGATGAATAAAAATTATATTTGGCAGTATTGTAAATAATTTCCAGATTGCATCTAGGTTGACTAATCTTGCATTTTGTAACTTGTCGTTCCTTTATTAAGGATTTTAAACATTCAATTCAGAAAAAGTTGTCTTTGCATTAAAATCTATTTAAATGAACATTCTTGTACATCTATGGATTAATAATAATAAGGATGCCTTAAACTGATTTGGAACTAAGAATTCAGGAGAGCAAGGATCAAAGACAGATGTTCTTAAATAGGATTCCACAGATGTCTTTGTAGTCTATCGATAGATTTCAGGAGGTCCATGAAATTTGCTGATTCCTGTATTAAACATTTTAACATTCCATTATAGTATGGATGCATAAGGAGGGTTTTAAGTCACAATTGACTTGCTGGGTTCACATATATCTCTGGACCCAAACCAGAAATTACAGTATGTCAGAATGTGGGAACCATACCAGTCACTTCCCTTGAATTGATACATCTCAAAGTAAATTCATAAGTGCCACCCAGCTTTCTACTGCAGGATTTTACCCTAAAAAGAATATCCAAAACATATGTAATATTTATTTTCTTTTTGTTAGCTCTGTAGGCAGAAAAGTCATCAAGGAAGCAGGATCATTCTTTCATGAATAAAAGTTGAGCTAAGTTCAGTACTATGTATCTGGCTTAATTACATTTATATTCTACCACAGTAATGCTGTTCTTCCATTTGCTTCATGATTTATTTAAAAAAAATGATTTGTGCTTGAATTTTAAGCTGTCAAAGTTTTCAAAATATTTCCGCTCTTAATGCTGCACAATGCACTAAACTATGACAGTGCAAGCCACTAGATTACAAACTTAAGAGTAAAACCTTATTACCTAAGTTTGGACAATGAAATGTTTGCAAGAAAACAAGCTGAGTGTACACCAAGGATCCCTTAATTCAATCCTGAGCTCCAAATATTCCCTTATTAAAACTCTAGTTCGTATCACCTTGTTAGTGTTAGTTTGGGGAACACAATTTCCGGTGGGCCGGACTACAATTCCTTTCACCAGAGAGACTTGAAGTAACAGGAAATGAGTTCCAACAAGAGGAGACCTAAAAGTGCTTTTTCAGGAGTGTTGAGTGTGAACTGTTGTTTTTTCTTTGAAGACATTTTGCTTCTCATCCAGGAAGCTTTCGGCTCCGACTGGATAGTGGGGAATGGAAGGATTTATATTCCTTGCAGACAGCTGGTCATTTGCCTCCTTTTAGAGAGTCGTGAGGTACCTGGAGGTTTATCTGTGTCCTCAGGGTCACCTGAGTGGTGCTCCTGGTTCCTGTCGTCTGCATTTTTTTTCCTCTGGAAATCCGTTCATATTTGCACACCATTCGAAGGGACACAGAAATAAACCTCCAAGTGCTTCAATAACCCTTTAAATGCAAATGACCAGCTATCTGCAAGGAATATAAATCTTTCCATTTCCCCACCATCCATTCCGAGCTGAAGAAGGTTCTCGGATGAGAGGCGAAACGTCTACAAAAAAAAATAAAAAAGTCCACTTGCCTCCGGGGGGGGGACGGGGGGACGGGGACAAAACACCTTAGGGACAACCATGACTTGGATGACTGAGAATCTCCATAGAGAACAAGAAGGGACTTCCTGTTCTTTCGGCTGTCCCTTCCGGCGCGCGAAGCGTTACCGCGCCAACGTCTCCCGTTGTCGGCTCACTACCTCGACGTCGCCTCGGCCGCGCCCCTTCCGCGAGGCAGCTCGGCCAATCGGAGCTCCCGCCGGAAGGGCCTCGCGCCTTCTTGGCGAAAAGAGAGCGCATCGTGCGCGGTCGGCCGGCGGGCGGGCGGGCAGGCAGGCAGGCAGGCAGGCAAGCACCATGAGCGGAGGCCTGGGAGGGATGACGGCGGAGCAGCTGTTGCAGCAGAGGCTTCTCCGGAGCCGCCTGCGAGGCTCGCAGCACCCCGGCCTGGGCATCGGAGGCCCGATCCCGCCGTCGCTGCTGCAGCCCGGCCCGCCATGCCTGCTCTCTCCTCCGGAGCCACCCGACTCTCCGCCGCCCGGCACGACGCCCGCCGAAATCCCCGCCGGCCCGCGTTACCCGAGCGAGACCTGGTGCTCCTTGTGCCGCGTCTACTGCCCGGATCCGGTGTGCCTTCCCTGCGGGCACAACTTCTGCACCGCCTGCATCGGGCAGCGCCTGGGCGAGCCCAAGATCAACATCTCCTGCCTGGAGTGCGGCGCCAGCGCCCGCAAGAGGAACCTCCGGCCCATCAAGCCGCCCTCGCTGCTGGCCAACCTGGTGCTGGAGAGGCCCAAGCGGCAGAGGGTCGATTCCTTCACCGGAGCGGCGGCAGCGGCAGCGGCAACGGCGGCAACAGCCATACTGGTCCCCCCGGCGAGCGCAGCAGTAACACCAGTGGCGCCCCAGGCGCCGGCGGTGATTACTCCGACAACCGTCTCTCCGGCGCCCGTCGTCTCAACGCCCGCCACCCCGCCGCCTCCGTCCCCAACGCCACCGCCGGCCACCCCTCCGCTGCTTCCTCTCGCGCCGTCCCCGGCCGCCCCCTCCACGCCGCCCTCGGCCCCCCTGCCCGTCGCCTCCCCGACCGGGAGAAGGGCGCCCGTGGTCCTCGGAGGGACTGGAGACGGGAGCGGGGAGAGGTTGTGCGAGATCCACCAGGACGTGCTGCAGTTCTTCTGCGAGGAGGACCAGACGCCCATCTGCGCACACTGCGACCGATCCCAGGAGCACCGCGCTCACACCATCTTCCACGTCGAGAGGGCGGCCCGGGATTACAGGGTAAGGAGGAGCCAGGGGGCCCTCTTGTCTAAACGCCCCCCCCCCCCCCCGGTCTTCCTTCTATTTTCTTTAAAAAAAATGATTCGTTACGTTTTTGCTGTGGAAAATTAGATATCGGAAATAGCATCTATTAAAATTGTGCTTTCCAGTTTAGGATATACGTTTTCCCCAAATGATCATCATTTAATAGAGCCAGAGCCTTCGTGAAGAGTGGGCGAGGCAGCTTAAAAAAACATAATGCTAAATTAAAACAGTTAAAGACAAAATAAAACTAGACATCCTGGACTAAAAATCAATTATGAAAATACTACCACAGCCCCCTTTCCCTATGGTATATATTACATACATACATACTTTTTATTATTATTATTATTATTTATATAAATAATAACCCAGGCCTAGTACCAAAGCTAGGTTTTAAAGGCTTTTTTTTAGAGCACCAGGCTGTGCCATTTGTATCTTTGGGGAGCAGTAAGATAGGTATGGGCCATGACAGGGAATGCACACTTTGTAGGTGCTGTGATTTGACAATATTTAATAGAAGGTACCAGGTAATGCTCAACCCAAAGGTACCAGCCAGCTAACAATGGAAGAATGGTCCCTCAGTGAACCAGGTTTTATGCCACAAAAGCTTTTAAAAGTGAGAACTAGCACCTTGAATTGTGTTCAAAAGCCAACTGGCAGGCAAGGCAGCTCACTAGCAATATTGTTTTGTACAATTCAATTGCCCATCAGGCTACCAATATTTATTTAGTGCCCCCTTTTTATAGCACCTAAAGTGCCCTCCCTCCCTCCCTCCC
>BLBF01012339.1:0-10606 GCA_015471245.1 Laticauda colubrina | reverse complement strand
TTTGGTGCAATAGCACCACCTTGTGTGTAAAGTAAAATGTAGCACTGGTTTATGAAACTTTTGAATAGGGCATTTATTCTAGTGCATGGTATAGTGTATATGTCAGGCTACAGAACTTTTCCCATTCAATCAACAAGAGTGAACTTCTGAAAACCAAAGTATCAAAAGGAATCCTTTATTGAGATGAGACAATTCAGGTAGGGATTAAAAGCAGCATCTAACATGCCTCAGGCATGCAGGGATAGATAAGGGAGTTTAAGACCCCTCCTTTTCTCTTGATGTGCATTTAGTAAAACAAAGAGCCAACATGTTTATTCCCCCCCCCCCTTCTGAGAACGATCTTTTTTGAGGTTCCCAGGAGACATCTCCCAGCAGTAATTTTTATGGTCTCTTCATCCTGTGGCTGTCTCTTTCAAAGGTGACTGGGTTCCGGGCATCTGGTCTCTGTCCCTCTATAGATATCATGGGTTATCCAAATTCAATATAAGATTTAATATATCCAGGTTACATCTGTAGGAAGTTAGCACCCACCCCTCTCCTAGAAAATTGAAATAGCCTGGGAAATATTAAAAAGGCAGAATATTTCCTCTAAAAAGATTAGAAATTCAAGAAGCAGAAACTCACTTCAAAAGCAGAAACTCACCCCCACCTTTGTTTATGGGTGGGCCATTAAGGCCTGGGCCAGAATACTTTCCATAACAAGGAACTCTAGGTAAAGCTATAGCAATTGCCAAAAGCCCTTTTAAAGGCATAAATCATCCAGCAAGGCTCAACCAAGCCTGGAACTCAGGATAGCCTACAGAGTTGCCCCTCATGGGAGTCTGACAACCAATTAGAATACAAGCTCCAATTCAAACCCCAACAGAGGGTATAAAACCCAGGCACTCTCAGTACCTCAGTCCTTTTTCTTGATCTCTTCTCATCTTGAAGCATGTGATCATCCTTCTCTGGAGCTCCAGGCCATGTGGTCCTGATATTAAATCTTCCAAACAGCCTCCATGTTTCCAGTGTCTTTTTCCCCACTTGGAACTGAACCCAGATGGATATTTCTCCCAACACATCAAAAAGGATTTCTTATACCAACTCCCCCACTTCTTCTTCCATGAAGAATGGCAGATACACGGATCTGACATCGTGCTTCTTTTCAAAAGACTAAAGTATTCATTCTGTGTACATTCTTGGTGTTATCTGTCATAGCAAGACAATATGTTAACAGCTTTCAATCTAGACAAAAAAATTCCTCCCAAAATGTAAAAGCTATAACTTTTGGTATGATTGTGACATGAATGTAGGTATAATAATGTGTATAAAGTAAGTACAAGGATCCGGAGGTATGCTACTTGTGTGTTATATTTTTAGTTGCACCTTTTCATATCATGAGTTTATCATGGCCATGTAAGTTATACTTGGAAACAATCATGATTTTCCCTTCCACTTCTATCTACACATTTCATATTTCCTTTCAGAAGGAAATTAGGCAGTCAGGAATCTAAATTAAAAATTCTCCAGTTACAGAAGTTGTCACTGTGTTTTGTTTGTTTCTTTTTTCTTATTACTTTGAAGAGGTTTTTACCTCTCTCATCTGCCTAATGTTTTGTTTTGGATTTTTTTCATATTTTTGTAACAAATCATGTAAACAGAAGAGAGGAACAAGAATGAATAATTAACTATCATGTTAGACCATTTTGGAACAGGGGTGGAGACTGTTTTCTGATATTTCATATCTAAAAATTCAGAAATGTTCAATGTATCTTTGAAGCTGAGATGTAGACAGACAACAACCTATGTAATATTCAAATTTCCAGAGGTATACCTTCAATAATTTATCTAGCAAAGGTTTCAGGGCTTCCACCTTAATATGTAAAGCCCCTGTCACACAGCACCAACGGATGGAAAGAGGATGTAAAACGGAGAGAAACACTTGCCATCCGTTCGTTAACACGATGCATCTGTTCTGTACTCACTGCGTCCGTTTTTCATCCTCTCTATCCATCCAGCATCTGTCAACTTACATTTCATCCGCTCAAAAAGTTTTGAGCTGCACAAAACTTTTTGAGCGGAAAATGTATCCAACGCGTCCGTTCTGCATCTGCAACGCATACAGGGAACATCTGTTCTTCATCCATCGTCATCCATTACGTGTCCGCTATATCTGCTAGGCATCCGCTGCGCATCCACGCAACTCAAATCCGCTCCAGCGGAAAATGGACACAGGGAGGAAGTGAAACGGACACAGAACGGACACGCAGCGTTAGTAGCACGGATGGAGAAAGGATGAAAGTGGATGCAGCTTGCATACAAAGCATTAAAACGGAAAAAATGTTCGCAGAGGGGATCTATCTCGGATATTTAGGATGTATGCAGGATGCCTAGAGGATGCAAAAGGACACCGAGCGGAAAACCTATATTTCCGATAAAAAGGGGGAGGAACTCATCTGGATCTCACTTTCAGTCCAGCAGCCCTGCTGTGTAGATCTCTTCAGCCTTGCTCTTGCTCTTGCTCTTCCACAGCATCCAGTCATCTCCACCATGGATCGTTGCACACTCCTTTTGGTAGCCGCCATCATTCTACAACAGTGTGAAGCCCTCTACAGGCTCTTTCACCTGTTCTACATGAAGAAAAGGAGGTGTCCAAGAAGTGTTTGGGTCCGAAGATGGATTACGAGAAGAGCCGAGTACGGACTGTATGACAAGATGAGGGTGGAGCTGAGGAACGAAGACACTCGTGCATTCCAGAACTTCATGAGGATGCCGCCAGCCATGTTTGACAAAGTTGTGGAGTGGCTGAGACCCTGGTTGACCAAGGCAAGCACCAACTTCCGGGCAAGCCTGGACCCTGGGCTGAAGGTGGCACTCACTCTGCGCCACCTAGCCTCAGGGACCACATACAGGAACATGCAGTATGCCTGGAGGGTGCCATACAACACCATCAGCATTGTGGTCAGAGAAGTGGTGCAGGCCATCATCGAAGAATACCTGGAGGAGCTCCTCCAATGCTCCTCCACTGAAGAAGTCTGGAAGAAAGTTGCAGAGCAGTGGTATCAGAAGTGGAACTTCCCCCACACCGTTGGAGCCATAGATGGGAAGCACGTGGCCTGCAAAGTTCCAGCCAACTCACGGTCCATTTATTTCAACTACAAGGGCTTCTTCAGCATCATCCTCTTCGCCATGGTCGATGCTGACTACAAGTTCATGTACATCGATGCTTCAGGCAACGGGTCAGCTTCAGATGCCCAGGTATACAATGCCAGTCACCTCAAGGAGGGGCTGGAACGCAACCTCATCATGGTCTTCCCAGATCCAGACCCCCTGCCCAACGATACACAAGATGTGCCCTACTTCATCATGGGGGATGACGCCTTCTCCATCAGAACCTACCTCATGAAGCCCTACACTTCCAGATGCCTCACCCGTGAAGAGAGGATCTTCAACTACAGGCTGTCCAGGGCAAGGCGGGTGGTGGAGAACGCCTTTGGCATCCTGGCCAACAGGTTCCAGGTACTTCTCACCACCATGCAGCATTGCCTAGAGACCATGAGGAACATCGTGGAAGCTTGCTGCATCCTGCACAATCTCATGCGCACCCGCTACCCGGTGTTGCAGAACAGGCTTGTGGACCTCCAACAAGGCAATGGGGACATGGAGCCTGGTGAATGGAGGCAAGGGTGGATGTGCAAGGCCCCAACAGAGCTTCCCGTGAAGGGAAGAAGCAGCGCAACCTCCTGAAACACTGGTACAACTCCCCAGCTGGAGCAGTGGAGTAGCAAGACAGGATGGTAGATGCTTCCTTCAGCCTGTCTCATCACACGGATGAGATTGTGCCATGTATGTTGAGTGGCCGTACAATGAACAGGGCATTTAACAAAGAGTTGTGTTTATGTTGAAATGTGTTGATGAATGATTAAATTGTTATTGATAATAAAGGGCCATAGGTGTGGCACCTGGGAGGGTGGACTATACAGTCCCACTATGCTTGCACTGGAGGTTTATCTATCCCACAGCTATTACCCATCCCACAGGTATCCCTACCCATCCCACTGCTATCCTTACCCATCCCACAATCATGCAAAGGCTTAAACCATTTCTAAAAGTTTCCACCAAGACTTTATTAACTAAAAGAACTGAACCAAGTGTGTGAAGCAAAGACAACCTTTATTAATAACAAGCTGTAAAAACAAAATGACCCAAGTGTCCCAAGCAAAGATAAAGTCAACAGGTAGCCACCCAGTCTCTGGCACTCTTCTTAGTCACTCTGAGGTGTGCCCAGTCTCAGGGGTGAAGGGTCCAGGTGCTGTGGAGGTGGCTGTTGCTGGAGTGCTGGTCTAAGGCATCATTGGGGTGCCTGGCCCTGAGAGGACAACAGGGGATGGTGTGTGGAGGAAGCTCTCAGAGAACTGGCTCAGTCCTGTGATGTTGAGAGCCCCTTCCTCCAGGACATGAGCTGTCAGCCCCAATACCGATGACAGATGTTCTGAGGCCGGGCTTGGTTGTGGGGTGGAGGAAGGAGCAGTGTAGTGGGGCTGTCTGGTCTGCAGCTGAGCGAGGTGAGGCATGGGTGGCATTTGTGGTGTCAGTGGCATCTGTGGCATCAGTGGCATCTGTGGCATGGGTGGCATCGGTGGCGTGTGTGGCATCGGTGGCATCAGTGGCATTGGTGGCACTGGTGGCATTCAATGTACCTGTGCCTGGACTGGGAAGGACTGCCTGTGCTGCTGGAGCTCCTGGTAGCCATAGCCTTGGTAGGTGAGGGGCTGTGGAAAGCCTTGGAAGGGCAGTGACATCACCTGGGGTGGAGGAGCAGACCTGGACTGAGTGGGAGCAGGTTCAGCTGGGTCTCGAGGGTGTTAAGCCTGGGTTCCCCAACCAGGATTAGGGAGACAAGCTAAACAGAATGTGCAGCGTTTAGTCAGATAGGCACACAGATAAATGAGTGAGCTAAGCTTGTATGTTTATTAACATACAGTAAAAATAACAGATACGCTTGTGCTATCAAGAATATAGTTTATTCCATTATAAGTTCATGGCATAGTCAAATAACAGTCCAATAGTCATGTATCAAGTAGTCAGTCCATTCAGGGATATTCAGTTAGCAAAGTCCATGTAGAATATCCTATGTCAGTTCACTTACAAATCAGTCCTTTGTTGTCTCTCCCGTTCGAGCAATGCAGTCTTGATTCCAAGCAGTAATCAGGGATCATCAAAGCCAGAGTGAGCAAGCTGTAGACTTGCTACTTTTATAGTGTTTACATAACCACTCCCTTAATTACTATTCCACAGTTAAAGCTGCAGACACTTTAACATACACAACTATGATTCATAGTTATTATTTCACCTAAACCAGTTAGGGTAAACAATGTTATCCCTAACAGAGGGTTGTGAAGAAGACCGGTGATCCTGTCCTTTATCACCTGGTACTATGATTCCGACATGTTCATGAGGATCTGGTTGACGTAGGTGAGGAAGGGCTTGCAGTTGGAGGATGGGACGTCAGTGTGTTCCAGCTGAGAGAGGAGATCTACGCTGCTTCTGATGGTGTCCCTGATCTCCAGCAGGACAGTATGGCTCTGCCCCTCTGGTCTGGCTCTCTGCCTGCTTTCTGTGGAGGTGGAGCTAGGGGTGGATGTGGGTTGTTCTCTGGTGGAAGTGTCCTCTCCTTGCTCCCACTGCGTCAGGGGGTCCTCCACACGTTCCGCCACGGGGAGTGCAGCTGTCGGGGGGGGTCTCCGTCGTGGGAAGCTCCACAGATACCTGCCTGGACATAGGAGCTGACTCTTGGCCAGAAGAGGACTGGCTCTCTGCGGGCTGCCTGTGATAGAGGGTTGTCAGAGGGGCTGCTCCTTGGTGGTTGATCTCACCCTCCAAGAAGCTGCACTTGGCCATCACGTAGGTCTCCCGGTCGGTGAGCTTGACTGTGGACTGGCCAGATTTCTTAAGGTGCAGCTTCCCGTACCAGGTGTGCATGTGCTTCCACCACCCGAGGAGCACCTCCGAAGTGTAGCCCAGGCTCTCCGCCTTCTCTCTCCAAGCAGCCTGCTTCCTTTTGGTGTTTCAATAGAGCCTGTGTCCCTTCTGCCAAAGATACTCGTTTTCCCTCAGCCATTCCAGCACCTCATCCTCATGTTCCTCTTCGATGGAGTACTGCCTCCTCTCCTATTCTCGTTCTCACGTATGCCTCTTCCTCCCTCTGGCAGGGCCATCTGGGCCCTCATCAGGGGGGCTTCGAGGTTGTAAGGGCTGGTCCTCCACCACCACCAGCAGCAACAACAACAGTAGCAGAAAAAGCAGGACCACCACCACCACCAGCAGCACCACCACCACCACCAGCACCATCAGCACTAGCAGCGCCAGCAGCACCAGGATCAGCAGCAGCAGAGTAAGCACCAGCAGCACCAGCAGCATCAGCAGCACCAGCAGCACCAGCAGCACCAGCAGGACCAGGATCAGCACCAGCAGAGTAAGCACCAGCAGCACCAGCAGGACCAGGATCATCAGCAGCAGAGTAAGCACCAGCAGCACCAGCAGCACCATGAGCACCAGCAGCACCAGCAGGACCATGAGCACCAGCAGCACCATGAGCACCAGCAGCACCAGCAGGACCAGGAGCACCCGGAGCACCAGTAGGACCAGCAGGACCAGGAGCAGTGCCAGCAGAGTAAGCACCAGCAGAAGCCCCAGCACCAGGAGCAGCACCAGCAGAGTAAGCCCCAGCAGAAGCCCCAGCACCAGGAGCAGCACCAGCAGAGTAAGCACCAGCAGAAGCACCAGCACCAGCAGAGTAAGCACCAGCAAAAGCACCTGCACCAGGAGCAGCACCAGCAGAAGCTCCAGCACCAGAAGAGTCAGCCCCAGCAGCAGAACCCCAGCAGAAGCAGAGTCAGGGCCAGGGGGTGGGATGGTGGCCCTGTCCCTCTTGCCAGGGCTGGCAGCAGATGCCACAGGCTTCCTCTTCTTCCCCATGGTTGTTGGCTGGCTGGCTGGAGCTGTGTCTGGCAGCAGGTCTTTCCTCTGAATGGTGACCTGCTTGTGAGCTGCTTCCCTTTATATCTGCGGGGCTGACGCAATGCATCCTCCCAGCATGCACAGTGAACGCTCTGTATCCGCTAGGCATCCACTAGGCTTCCGCTCTGCATCCGCTCCTTCTGTTGCACGTCCGCTTCGCTGTGCTCCCCCGGAAGCCCTGCGGATGTGCCATCTGCTCCCATCTGTTTCCATCCACTAGGCTTCCGTGGAGCATCCGCTTTCCATCCTGGCTACGTCCGTTCCTTTCCGTTGTTGTCTGCTCTGGTTATGCAAATTCGGGGCACTTTTGAGAGTGGATAACAATGGATGGAACATTTTCTCGTCCGCTGTGTCCTTTTTACAAACGTTTTGCATCCGTCGGCCAATGTGACAGGCCCTTAATGTTGTATTGTTTTCATGGCTTAGAGCTGACTTAATCAGCTGAACAGAGTGTAGTTTTTTAAATAATAATATAATTATAATTATATAATAATTATTAATAATAATACTTTAATAATAGCTGAATATATGGTGAACCATAATAATAAAAATTGGAAAGGGCAATTTTTCTTAGAACAGCTTACAATGTGCAATGAAATTATTAACACCATTAAACAACATCTGCCTATCCCAGCTCCTTGGGAGTGACACAATAGATGAATAAAAATGCCAAATCCTGTCTGATCGTCTAACACAAGGGTGTCAAACTAAAGGCCTGGGGGCCGGATCTGGGCCACTCTGGAAACAGCGAAGGACCAGTATCTCTGCCAGCAAAAGTGAAGCTCAAGGGGGCAGTGGGCAGCCCTCATGAGCTCTGTTTTCGCTGTCAGAGGGTTGCAGGAGGCAATCACAGCCGAAAAGGCAGTTCAGGAGCCTGTCTTCATTGGTAGAGTGCTCAGGCCACCACAGGTGTCTCTGAAATGAGTGATGTTGAGCTGGCCAGGCCCACCTCAGCCCACCTAGGTCAAACAGAACCCACATATGGCCCTCAATGAAATCAAGTTTGACACCCCTGGTCGAGCTGGTTGTGCAACCAACCATGATAATAGTATCAACAAAAGAATCTTTCAAAGGGAAGCACTACTATGTTTGTCAGTGTACTGATTTTCCTATCAACTATGCTGAAAAGTTCAGGCCGGCCGTAGTTATCAAGCATTCAAAATATTTGCCAGACTATCCCATCTCCTTTACATGGATAATATGAAGCAGTATAGAAAAGAACTATCTGAAATATAATTATTGTTCAATTCAGTCTGTATATAATAGACATTGCAATGGAATTGGGGCTCAACCAATGTTCCACCCTCACCATCAACAGGGGAAAATGGTGAAAACCATTTAAATTCCATAGGGAATTAAGATGCCCTATGGAAACTGCATCAAGAGACTGGAGAAAGATGATCATTACAAATACCTGGTCATTCTTCAAGCTGATCTTTTTTTAAGCACACCAAAGTTAAGAAGAAGAAGATCAGAAGTAAACATATTAAGAAAGTGAAGATGATTTTAAAATACAAACTCAGTGGAAGAAATATCATCAAGGCAATTAACACCTGGACAAGCACAATCATTCGATTCACAACACGAGGAATAATGGAGTCGACTCAAGCAGAACTAAAAGTGTTGGCTAGGAAGACCAGAAAAATAATGACAATGAATTAAGTCAGAATTAAGAATACAGCAACAGACAGCAAATAGGATTTCTGCAAAGAAGCTGAAGAAATTGTGTACCAGGTCTGGAGAACCTTTTCAGTAGTTCAGATAACTGGCAAATACCACCTCTGACTGGAGATTTTACAGTATTCTTCCCCTGCCATGCCCACCAAGCCATGCCCACCGAACCCGAAGGAAAAAAAAATTGAATCCTACCACTGCTACCAACATATACCCTGGTCCTAACATCTTAACTGTCCTAACAGTAGTCACTGCAACACTGCAAAGAGAACTCCTGTGATATATAGTGATTAAAGTTTGGAAATCAGTGATCAAACCATGGTCAATTTTAAACTGACAGCCATTACAAAGCACTATTTAAAATATTTTGTGAAAAATGCTTGGACATAGTTGCCTGATATATCATAGATCTCTAAATGGGGAAATATTCCAGAGTATTTATTTTATAAAATTCAATCTATATGTCAAAAATTCTAGAAGATAATTATAGTAGGGAAAATGCTCTTGTGGAGAACTGTAATAAAAACTTTAACTCCAGATATTTCAATATTGCTGCTTTTATGAGGATTTCTGGAACACTTTGCTCTATATTGTAATCTGCAGATAGGTAAGACTTACCTGAGTAGTTTGCAACCCTCCCTGCCAGGTTCCACACTGAAACTGCTTGTGGGAAATCTGTACAAAAGGTTGCAAATTGTGGCCACATGATCATAGGATGCAGAGTCGTCCTATGTGTGAGCTGGGTGCCAAGCATCCAGATCGCAATCAAAGGATCATGGAAGCCCTGGGACAACTGGAACTTCTAGGATTGGTTGTAACTACCACTCAGTGCATTATAACATTAAATGTTTGCTGAAGCCAAGGATTACCTAGAAAAGAATTGTGATCTATGCTCTCAACTAAAATTAAAGGAAAATTACCTGTTTCTTTAATAAATAACCAGCATGTAGTTCACAAATAATTAATAGAGCAAAAAGAATAGAGGGAGAATGAATAGGAAGAGGCTGAATTAATTGTATGTTTTTTCCTCACCTCTTTCTTTGCGCCATTAACTGCAACCTCCTCAGAAGTATCTTGGATGCCTGCAGAAATACTATTGTTCCCTGTGACGCTTGCATCTCCCACTGAAAAGACCGGAAAGAGAGGCCTGAGAAATCGGAATTCGCTACTTAAGGATCCACCAGTCAAACAAACATCATAACGGTAAGTCCTGGAAAGCGACCCGTTCTGTGAATCAGCACAGTTCTCTTGGGTATCAACACTGGCAGGTGGGAAATGAGGAACAGCCGCAGTAAAATGGCTTTGGGGATCCTTCTTGAAGATTTTCATCACAATAAACACAACAATGCAGATCAGGAACACAAAGGAGACTGCAGCCAAGCAGATCACCAAATATTTGGTCAAGGTTTTGTCTTCTTCCGGTTCTTGCACACTGACATCCACCCTCCTCAAGAAGGGATCCGAAAAGCCATCCACAAGAAGAACATTAAGCAACGCCGTGCTGGTCTGTGGAGGAAGACCGTTGTCTCTGACCTGTATCACCAGCCTCTGCTTGTTAATGTCTCGTTCATTCAGGGCTCTCCTGGTTTTCACTTCCCCATTCTGCGCTCCTATGCTGAAAAGGGCTGGGTCCATGGCCTTCAGCAATTCATAGGCAAGCCAAGAGTTTTGGCCAGAATCTGCATCCACTGCAACCACTTTGGTGACCAGATAGCCGGCCTTGGCTGACTTGGGAACTAGCTCATTGCACGGGGATGTGTTGTTCTGGAGCGGATACAGGAAGAAGGGAGCATTGTCATTCTCATCTGTAATGTGGATTCGGACAATCACTTCTGAGCTCAGGGAAGGAGAACCTCCATCAGATGCCCTCACAGTAACTCTGAAGTCTCTTATCTGCTCATAGTCCAGGGATCGGAGGGCATACATGTTTCCA
>BLBF01012338.1:0-15934 GCA_015471245.1 Laticauda colubrina | reverse complement strand
TTTCTCTCCTGTGTGAGTCCTCTGGTGTCTCATGAGGCTGGAATTTGTAATGAAACTTTTCCCACAATCAGGACATTCAAAGGATTTCTCCCCTGTATGAATCCTCTGGTGTTTAACCAGGCTGGAATTCTCAATGAAACTTTTCCCACATATAGGACATTCAAAGGGTTTCTCTCCGGTATGAGTCCTCTGGTGTATTATCAGGTAGGAATTCTGACTGAATTTTTTTCCACAGATAGGACATTCAATGGGTTTCTCTCCTGTGTGAATTCTGTGATGTCTCATGAGGTCAGAATTCTGACTGAAGCTTTTTCTACAGTCAGGACATTCAAAGGGTTTCTCTCCTGTGTGAGTACTCTGGTGTCTCATGAGGTGGGAATTCTGACCAAAAGCTTTTCCACAGAGAGGACATTCAAACATTTTGTCTCCCCTATGAGTCCTCTGGTGTATTACCAGGTACGAATTCCGACTGAAACTTTTCCCACAGATGGGACATTCAAAGTGTTTCTCTCCTGTGTGAGTTCTCTGGTGACTCACAAGGTTGGCATTCTGACTGAAACTTTTCCCACAGATAGGACATTCAAAGGGTTTCTCTCCTGTGTGAGTCCTCTGGTGTATAATAAAGCGGGAATTTGTAACAAAACCTTTCCCACAATCTCGACATTTATAGGTTTTCTCCATGGCGTTAATCCTCTGATGTATTACCAGGCTGGAATTTTTACTGAAACTTCTCCCACGGTCAGGACATTGTAAATATTTTTCTCCTTTGAGAGTCCTCTGGTATATCACTGAAATGGAATTACAACAGAAAGCTTTCCCACAATCAGGACATTCAAAGAATTTTTCTTGTATGGAAGTCCTTCACACAATCTGCACAGTGATATGTTTTCTCCCTTCTGTGAGTCCTCTGATGGGTCACCATGTTGCCATGCTCCCTTAAGCATTTACCACATTGGGAACACATTTATGGCTTTCTTCTTGTGTGGTTGCTTCCATGAACCACAAAGGAGGTGTTTTGACCAGTTTTTGCTATATTGAGATAATTTGTATGGCTTTTCTCCTGTCCGGCTCCTCTTCTGCATAATCAGCTGTTATTTGTAATCTGCTTTTCCCACAATAGGCAACTTTATGAAGTTTTTCTACAGCTGATATTCTTGAGGTCTAAAATATGGATGATGCCTTGTTTAGTGGTGCTTTCATTCAAGGTGTTTTCTTCCTCACAGGTTGTGGTCTGCATTCCTGTCTGCTCTACGTGGCTTTACTATTGACAGTTTTCTCCCCACTGACTTCTAGATATTTCCCTCTTTTGCTGAATGAAAAGTAATTTCCCTTGACTTCATGTAATGTATCCCTGAGTTCTGCATAATCTACTTTTTCCCATTTGAAATCTTTTTTGATTTTCTCTCTTTTGTCGAACAGTTATTTGAGGAGGATGAGAATTGGTTTTTTTTTTTTTGAAGGAAATGGAAGATATTTTGATTTGTAGCTTGGTTTTCTTCCCTTTTCAATGTTGGTTGTTATTTAAAATAGTCCAGGTGCTCTTATTGTCATCCTCTTTATCTGTAAGATTCAAAGAAAAATGTAACCTTAATTGTTTATACAATGGTTGTGGATTATGTTAAAAAAGAAAAATATATATATTACAATGAAAAAGCAAACGTACTCCAATGCTACCATGTTTTCCTGAAAATAAGCCCTACTCCAAAAATAAGCCAGGGAGTATAGGTGTTGCCAGCATGAGAGGTAGCGAGCACATGGGGCGTGGGGAGCTGTTTTCAGCTGAAGCCTGCCAGCCCCTTGGGGCAGTGCAACAATTCTGAGCGTGGAGCATGTTGTGTCTCCTTTGTAGAAAGGGGGGGGAGGCCTATACCGACCACCGTGTTGCACTATAGCATGGAGTGGTAGGAGAAGAGAAAGCCTCTTGTTTCCTGTGTGCACATCTCTTCACTTTTCACTAAGTGTGAACTCTCGCTGTTTGTGTGTGTGTGTGTGTGTGTGTGTTTGTGTTGCGGAGGGTCAGGTGGGAGGGCGGCCAAGGGTTCTGAGAGCGAAGGCGTGGAATGATGCATTAACCTGGCGGGCGGTGGGAAAGGTTTCTTGGGCACCACATACAGCTCTATCCTCCGCCTTCCTCACTAGGTTCTACTGCTGAGGGACGATGGAGCAACCCGCATACAGCTGGCAGCATGACTTTAGCCTATCTCCTTCTGGATACGGCACTTCTGCTTGTTGGGCTACTAACCGAAGGTGGGAGCTCCTTGGCCAGCCGCTTTGCTTTTTCCCTCTTTTTCCTCATGGGACACTCACAAGAGGCTTGCATGGTGGCACCAGCAGTAGGCAAAGGCAGAAACATGGGGGAGGCAGAGGTGATTCCAGCGTGCTGCCTACTCCATCACACCATCTCTCGGCTTGACTGTGACTGTGTCGAACAAGCCCCAGCATAGGGTGTCGGAATTGCCTGCCTACTTCATGCCTCTTCCTCCTGCCATTGCTGCCATGCAAACCTCCCATGAGCCAGGCAGCCGTACAGCATTTCCAGATCACCTGTTTTCCCCCCGCCAACCTCTCACACCACACTCAGAATTAAAGATATTTGTACTGTGTAAAGAAGGCCGAGACATGCTGAGAGCTTGGTATATTGCAGCCATGGGAAAGCAGACAGTGCAATGGACAGGGCGGGGCCAGAGGTAGTTCTTAAAAAAAATAAGACCTCCCTCAAAATAAGCCCAAGTGTTTATTTTCAAGCCCAAAAGAAAATAAGACCGAGTCTTATTTTCGGGAAACATGGTAGAATAGTCTCTTACTTACCTTATTTATGATTCATTTGATACATGGAAGACTACTGAGATCCATGTTCAAATAACCATTCAATCCAATTCAGTTGATTAGTTGGGTCAATCACAACTTCTTAGCAATGCAAAGGAGTATCAACAATTATATACTGAAGCGTGGGGATAGATTGCAGATATATCCCTACAGAGAGACATACAGATATACCAAACTATATGTGTATTCATGTGAAAATCTATTTCTTTCAAAGCTGACAATATGTCCCAAAATGGTTACAGTCAAACCTTCTGAGCTAAATTTAGAGATGTGGGGGCCTTAACTGATACAATGGTTGCCAAAAGCCTCTGCAAGATTTGAAGCACCACTTTTGTTCATTGGAAATCCACAGCAGCAAATAAGAGCAGAAAACACTGTCCACAAGTACTCTGGGTGAAATCCCCCCTCAAGTAATCCACACTTAACCTACTGCAATTCGAACTGATATCTGTGTTTATTAAGCAGCCCAATCATCAAACAATGACTTGATTCAGAAATCTAATGCAGTTCCAATCTTTAAAAAAAAAAAAAAAAAAAGGTGTGTGTGGTGTATTTACAAAATCACAGACCAACCAGACTGACATCAATGCCTGAGAAGATTCTGAAAAAGATAACCAAGCAACAGATCTACAAACACCTAGAATCAAGGAAACCTATGATCAGAAGCTAACATGAGTTTGTTGAAAAAAGATCATGCCAAACAAATCTTATTTCCTTCTTTGAGAATCAAGATCACATGAAATACAAGTACCAATTTATAATGGTTTGGTAAGATCCCACTTGGAATACTGCAACCAGTTTTGATTGCCACAATATTAAGAAGAAGAAAAGAAGAGAAGAGCAGCAAGGATGATGAGAGGGGGCTGGAGGCTAAACTGTATGAAGAAGGGTTGCAGAAATTGGGTACGTCTAGTCCAGTGAAAGAACGAATGAAGGGTGACATGATAGCAGTCTTCCAATAGTTGAGGGGCAGGAAGAGGGGAGTCAACTTATTTTGCAACGCACCAGAAGGCAGAATAGGGCGGAGGAGCAGAAGACCTGCCAGGTTCCTTCCAACCCCGTTACAAGCCTCCAGGGACGGAGCCCCCACAGCCTCTGGAGGGGAGCCATTCCCAAAGGATCCAACCGTCGCTTGAAAGGGGCTTTTTGGATCTCCCCCCCAGCAGAGAATCGCAGCCACCAGTTTCGCAGCCTGCAGCCCCAGCGGGCTCCGATCTGGGGAGGGAGGGAACCTGCAGCTGACACGCTTCAGCCCGGTTGCTTCTCTGCTTCCAGGCCGCGGAGGGAACCGAACAGCCCGACTTGCTCCCGGACTCTCCTCCCATCTGCTGCTCCCAACTCACCTGCCAGCGGCTGCTTCCATCCTGGGAAAACCAGAAAACACTCAATGGACAACCAACCAACCGCTCATGAGCGACCAATAAGATCTTCTACTTTTCCTTTCTAGCAATACAGAACTCGATGGTTTTAACTCCTTTATTTATTATGCACTTTTCAGGCACAGATGTTGTCTTCCTGATCTAGTTGATTCAGTTGATCTAACTGAAAACCATGTTGTTCCATCTCTACCAAAGACAGCTGCTGCACAGTTTTTTTAATTGTGTTATTTTTTCATTCCAATTATCACATGGATAGATTTTTTTCCATGATCATTTTCACTAACTTGTTCGTTTGGGCTTCCCAAGGATTCACTCATCCACAGAAAGAGGAAGAAGCTTCCCATGCAAGAAGCAAGAACTACACCAAGGGAAAGAAGTGGAGGGGAATTACTATACAACAGTCAAAGTGCATCTCCTTTAAGGATCAGTCAAGACTGTTCCAGCCAGCTATTTATTGTAGGGTGTGCATACGCAAGACAACTCATGAACACTTAGTATTGCAAGAGATAGAAACTTGAAGACAAAAGCTTGACCCTATTTAGCTTTTCAAAATTAACTAAGTTCTGGGCCTAAAAAGCTCATCAAACACTTATTTGTGTGCAGAGTCCCTAAATTATTGCCAGCTTGCTAGCCTGATTCCCTTAACAGAATAATGGAACATGCAACATCAATTCCCTATCTGTATTATTGGGGAGTGAATCTCACTAGAACACTCTTCCCAATGTCTGGAGTAAGATTTCAGAGCTGAGTAATCCTGAGCAGAATATTTGGAGGGTGTTAGTTTGCAGATTGGAAGCTGATCAACAGATTCCTGCACTTTTGTAGAGGTTTGGCTGTCAGTAGAGATGAATACCTTTCTACATCCTAAACTTTTATGAGTGATTTCCTGTGGCTCCCAAGGATTTTGGAAGTGGGAACACCAACAGGCCAGAGACCCCAAGGGAGCAAGCTTTGTTCATGTAAGCCAGACTACACTCAAGCATGCCCAGTGTCTTATTTTATTGCTGAAGGAAGAAATTTTAAGTCTCTCAAATGCTAAGTGCCATGTGCTTTTGTAAATTGTCTTGCAGAGAAGTCTCCATTAGGACAAAGCTGGAGAGAACATACTGAGCAGACTAGAAAAAGGAGGCTTAGAAAGGGGGTGACTGACTATATATGGCAAGAGAAACAAACTCCCCAAAATGAGATTTGAAAGGGTTGTAAAAGTACATGCAAAAATGTATGAAAGGTTGCCCTAGTCTTTATTTGAAATACATACCATTTTAATCTGAATTGTTTAAAGTAATATACAAAATAATTTTACAAACAGGTTCAGACAAACACCTAATTCACAACAGATAATAAGTTGTGTGTGGGGAAAGCAGAACAGTGTTGAAAGATTTTATTATCTTCACTCTCAAATATAAAAAAAATGTTAGAATTTTCCTGTGGACTTGATTTCTTGGTCTGGTCTACCAAGTGGGGCTGGGCCTGAGGGACCTTTCATGGCTGAGGAGGGACTGCAATGTGGGTGTCCCCACTCCTAGTCCAGCAACAGCATCTTCCCCCATGCAACACACCAGCTCTCTAATAGGAAAGCCATCCAGAGAGACTCCCTACTGCACATTGGTCTCCTCCCCCTCAATCACATGAAGAAGCCTGCAGGATGGTAGTGAATGAACGTGGGTTGTCCTTGCTTAGTGACCACAACTCTGATTGGCAATTCTGGCAAACCGCTTTATTCCAACAGGCATTTCACCTCACTTCCCTTTTGGTCATTAAGTGAATCAATATACCTTTGATTTTATTTCTGTCTTCTACATGAGCTTTATCTTAAGCTTGTTGGGAAACGCGCTAATGGTGATCACAGGATGGGGGGACAATGTGATGGTTGTAAATGCAAAAAGATTGTTTGCCAAACTGTTTTTTATCTATCATAATCTTAAATGATTGCTAAATGAGGCAATAGCCTCATTATCCTAGCTCCCTCAACTGATCGTCATACAATTTAGTATCCAGACCCTTTGTCACCTTAGTTGCTCTTCTTTGCAACTTTTCCATAATCTCAACATCTTTTTTGTACTGTGGTGACCAGAACTGGATGCAGTATTCTAAGTGTGGTCTCACTTGGTGGGATTCTACCAGTTCGCACCTATTCGCTAGAACCGGTTATTCACATTCTAAGCAGTTCAGAGAACCGGTTGTTAGAAGAAATTACTGGCCTAATCCTGTAAGGAAGGCAGGAAGGAAACATTCTGGTGTTGCTTACAGAAACTGCTTCTCCGTTAACCCTTATTACATTCTTGGCAGGACTAGACTTCCTGTCTCAGGAACTTCTCTGGAGTTTTTTTTTACCTCCTTTGCTGGTATTTTGCTTGTGTGAATGACCATTCAAAGTTACAATGGCACTGAAAAAAGTGACTTATGACCATTTTTTACACTTACAACTTTTGCAGCATCCCCAGAGTCATAAGGCACCAGGCGAGGAGATGCGTGCCTCGATGTGAGTGATATTGAGTTGGCTATGCCCAGCCAATAACATGACCACCAAACCAGGCCCACCAACTAAGCCAGGCCCACAGAACTGGTTGTTAAAAATTTTGAATCCCACCCCTGATCTCACTAGCATAGTGAGAAGCAGTACTATTAATTATTGGTGGCTTTTTAAAAACGTTTTGTCTTTTCCATCATGGGGACCTCAACTTTCACAATGTCTGTTGAATTGGATTCATAATTCAGAGAATCATCAGGGAAGTAAAATAGTATGGGAATACCTGTCTGGTCTTGATGAACACAACTCACCAGGACCTGACGAATTGTATCCCAGAGTTCTAAAAGAGCTGGCAGATATTATCTTTGAACTACTGTACCACATCTTTCAAAAATCCTGGAGCATTGAAAAACCACCAGAGTCCTGAAAAAGAGCTGATGTGATTCACATCTTCAAAAAAGAGGGAAAAACAGACTCAGAAAACAACAGACCAATCAGCCTAACATCAATACTCAAGAAGATACTAGAAAAGATAATAAAAAAAACAGATCTGCCAACACCTAGAAAAGAGTAAAGTAATAATTATAGATCAGCATGAGTTTGTTAAAAACAGATAATGCCAAACCAATCTTATTTCATTCTTCAACATAGTGACTAAATTACTAGACCAGCAAACTACTCTGGACATAATATACTTAAAAGTTCAGCAAGACATTTGACAAAGTAGACCGCAACCTACTTCTTGGTAAGCTGGAAAAAAAGTGGGTTAGATAGCATCACCACCAGATGCATTCGTAACTAGCTGACAAGTTAGACCCAAAGAATAGTTCATAATGGGTCTACATCTACATGGAGAGAAATAAGCAATGGAGTAGCACAAGGTTCTGTATTAGGCCCAGTACTCTTCAATAACTTCATAAATGACTTAAATGAGGTGGAACTTACCAATTTTGCAGATGATACTAAGATAGCAGGAATAGCTAAAACCTTAAAAGATTTGAACACTGGGCCCTATCTAACAAAATGAAATTCAGTATCGAGTAAAATAAAGTCTTATGCAAGAAACACCAAAAGTACACATATAGACTGGGTGAAAACAGGCTTAATAGCAGTTACTGTGAAAGGGATCTTGGAGTCTTAGTGGATAAGCAGAGTTAGGGTTAGACCAGACAAGAAATATTGGATGGAAACTGATCAAGGAGAGATTCAACCTAGAAATAAGGAGAAATTTTCTGACAGTGGGAACGAATTTCCAATGGAACAGCTTGCTTTCCAAAGTTGTGGGAACTTCATCACTGAAACCTTTCAAGAAGACATTGGACAGTCATTTGTCAGAAATTATGTAGGGTCTCTTGCTTGGATGAGGGGTTGGACTAGATGACTTACAAGGTCTCTTCCAACTCTGTTAATCTGTCTTCAGCTCTTCAAATCTGATACATTCTCTGTAATGATATGATATTGAAAAGCCTACATATCTACTGGCACACCCAATGGCTGCTTTAGAGGTTGTAACATTAAAAGGGAAACCGTAGCTTAGTTGTCCAGTTTGAAACATCCTAACTTCCTTCTCTCAGACTGGCAGCGATGGAGAAAACCATCCCTGAATCTGAAAAGAATGCCAATAAAAACAGATCCAGTTTAGCCATTCTAATTTTTTAACTGTGCCTAATGAAATGTCATTCTTTCGTAGAATTTAGGACTGGAGCAGAAAGCAATGCAACAAAAAAATTAAGAGGCAGAAATCTAATTGTAACTCACATCATAAGAGTCATACATGGGCTGATGTACAACTGAAACTGAAATTCTAAATTTGTAATGAGGGAAGCGAAGGAAGATGGATTGGTTATAGAGATATAGAATGCACAAAAGAGGAATTACAAGTTGACAATTGTAGTGGGTTAGAAACCCATTGTATGTGTGAAGTCCTCATCACTGACAGAGTTGGGAAATGAAATTTACATAACCTTGTTATGAAATTCATTTATTATTAAACTTAATTGCTGCCCATCTCAGTTTGACCCGTGACCCTTGCCTTGCCCTAATATTCATAGCAACATTGACAATACCCATTTTTTATATGTCAAATGCTTCTATTAATTCTAACATAATGCATTTTGAAAAATGAGACATTTTCTGTTGTACATTTTTTCCGTCATGTTAAGGTAGCAAAACAGAGAGGTTTGTCCCTCTTCTGCGTTAACAGTGTGGACAGTGTGGTAAAATAGCATCCACTTCCACAAGTAATAATTCCACAATATTATTATATAATTTCTTGATTAACTTTTCATCCACCACTAACAGTATTTGATCAAATGTAGTTTACTCTTTATAAAAGCCATGTATCTTAACATCTTTCTCATATCTTGGTTGAATCTGCATATCTGGCCACCATGATAAATCAACATCCTGTTTCTGTTCTTGTTTAGCTTTTAGTTCCCCTTCAAAGAAAATATCTTTATACATTAATTTTTTTTAAGATTTATTATATTTGGGTGAACAAATGCTTCCATTTTCAAACAGAATTCAAGCTATCAATTTCCCGCCTATACATTCAATGGGAGATGACAAATGAAATTCAAGCATTTTCTAAATTCAATTACTTTTCCTCATATTTGTTTGCAATATTTATTTGTGTGCAATAAGGAATGATTTGTGCTTGAAATAATGTTGACAGACTGGACAATTGAAAGATTTCTTCATGATGTGAATACTCTGGTGTATCACTAGGCAGGAATTCTGACTGAAAGGTTTGCTTCAGTCAGGACATTCACAGAGGTACTGTCCTGTGTGAGTCCTCTGGTATATCACCAATGTGGAATGGCAACTAAAACTTTCCCCAAAAATAGGACATTCAAAGGGTTTCTTTTCTGCGTGAGTCCACTAGTGTTTCGCCAGGCTGGAATTATCACTAAAACTTTTCCCACAGTCGGGACATTCAAAGGGTTTCTCTCCTGTGTGTACTCTGGTGTTTCACCAGACTGGAATTACCACTAAAATGTTTCCCACAGATAGGACATTCAAAGGGTTTCTCTCCTGTATGAGTCCTCTGGTGTTTCACCAGACTGGAATTACAACTAAAACTTTTCCCACATATAGGACATACATAGGGTTTCTCTCCTGTATGAGTCCTCTGGTGTATCACCAGGCTGGAATTCTCACTAAACCTTTTCCCACAGATTGGACATTCATAGGGTTTCTCTCCGGTGTGAGTCCTCTGGTGTCTCATGAGGTTGGAATTTGTAATGAAACATTTCCCACAATCAGGACATTCACAGGGTTTCTCTCCTGTATGAGTCCACTGGTGTATTACCAGGTGGGAATTGCGGCTAAAACTTTTCCCACAGATAGGACATTCAAAGGGTTTCTCTCCTGTGTGTGTCCTCTGGTGTATTACCAGTTCAGAATTGCAACTAAAATTTTTCCCACAAATAGGACATTCAAAGGGTTTCTCTCCTGTGTGTGTTCTCTGGTGTATTACCAGTTCAGAATTGCGACTAAAATTTTTCCCACAAATAGGACATTCAAAGGGTTTCTCTCCTGTATGAGTCCTCTGATGTAACACCAGGCTGAAATTCTCACTGAAACTTTTCCCACAGTCAGGACATTCAAAGGATTTCTCTCGTGTGTGACTCCTCTGGTGTCTCATGAGGCTAGAATTTGTAATGAAACATTTCCCACAATCAGGACATTCAAAAGGTTTCTCTCCTGTGTGCATCCACTGGTGTATTACAAGGTGGGAATTGCGACTAAAACCTTTCCCACAAATAGGACATTCAAAGGGTTTCTCTCCTGTATGAGTCCTCTGGTGTATTACCAGTTCAGAATTGCGATTAAAATTTTTCCCACAAATAGGACATTCAAAGGGTTTCTCTCCTGTGTGAGTCCTCTGGTGTATTACCAGTTCGGAATTGCGCCTAAAACTTTCCCCACAAATGGGACATTGAAAGGGTTTCTCTCCTGTATGAATCCTCTGGTGTATCACCAAGTTGGAATTCTGCCTGAAACTTTTCCCACAATCAGGACATTGAAAGGGTTTCTTTCCTGTGTGAATCCTCTGGTGCATTACCAGGTTGAAATTTTCACGAAAACATTTCCCACAGATAGTACATTCAAAGGGTTTCTCTCCTGTATGAGTCCTCTGGTGTCTTATCAGGTGGGAATTGCGATTAAAACCTTTCCCACAAATGGAACATTTAAAGCGTTTTTCTCCTGTGTGAGTCCTCTGGTGTTTCACCAGGCTGGAATTATCACTGAAACTTTTCCCACAAACAGGACATTCACAGGGTTTCTCTCCTGTATGAGTCCTCTGGTGTTTCACCAGGCTGGAATTATCACTGCAACTTTTCCCACAGTCAGGACATTCAAAGGGTTTCTCTCCTGTGTGAGTCCTCTGGTGTCTCATGAGGCTGGAATTTGTGATGAAACATTTCCCACAATCAAGACATTCAAAGGGTTTCTCTCCTGTGTGAGTCCTGTGATGTATTACCTGGTAGGAATTGCGACTAAAACCTTTCCCACAAATAGGACATTCAAAGGGTTTCTCTCCTGTGTGAGTCCTCTGGTGTTTCAACATGCTGGAATTATCACTAAAACTTTTCCCACAGATAAGAAATTCAAAGAGCTTCTCTCCTGTGTGAGTTCTCTGGCATATCATCGTGTTGGAATTCTGATTCAAAGTTTCTGCATAAATTGGACGTTCAAAGTGTTTTTGTCTTGTGTGAATCCTTTGGTGTTTCACCAGGTTGGAATTATTACCGAAACGTTTCCAACAAATAGGACATTCAAAAGGTTTCTCTCCTGTGTGAGTCCTCTGATGTATTACCAGGTGGGAATTACGACTAAAAATTTTCCCACAAATGGGACATTCAAAGAGTTTCTCTCCTGTGTGAGTCCTCTGGTGCATCATCATGTTGGAATTCTGAGCGAAAGTTTCCACATAGACAGGACATTCAAAGGGTTTCTCTTCTGCGTGCATGCTCTTGTGTTTTAAGAGGTAGAAATTTGTAATGAAACCTTTCCCACAATCTCGACACTTTCTCCTGCAGTGAACCCTGTGATGTATTACAAAGCTGCAATTATTACTGGAACTTCTCTACAGTCAGGACATTGAAAGGATTTTGTCCTTTTGATTCCTCTGATGTATCACCAAGTTGGAATTACAACTGAAAGTTTTGCAACATTCAGGACATTCAAAGCTTTTCTCTCCTATGAGAGTCTTCTGGTATATCACCAGACTGGAATTTTGACTTTCCCATAATCAGGACATAAAAAGGGTTTCTCTTCTGTATGAATTCTCTGGTTTCTCATGAGATGAAAATTTCTAATGAAACTTTTCCCACTATCTAGACACCCATACAGTTTCTCCTTGGAGTCAATCCACTGATGTATCACTAGACTGAAATTGTGACAAAGCCTGGTGCTTTCATTCAAGCCATTTTCTTCCTCACAGGGAGAGGCCTATATTACTGTCTGCTCCACATGACTTTTCTCTTCACCTTTTCCTCCAACTGACTTCCAGATATGCTGAATGAAAAATAATCACCCTTGACATTTCATGTAATGTATCCTTGAGTTGTGCATAAACTGCTTATTCTGGCTTGAAATCTTTTTTAATTTTCTGTCTTTTGTCTAACAACTTCCAGAGGAGGAGGAGTATTGTGTGGTTTTCTGAAGGAAATGGAAAATGTTTTGATTTCTGGCTTGATTCATTTTCCTTTTCAATGTTGCTAGTTATTTGCAGTTGTCCTGAGTGTTCTTATAGCCATATTCTTTGTCTGTAAGATTGAAAGAAAAGTGTAACATTAATTGTTTATAAGATGTTTGGGGATGATGTGAAAAAAGAAAAAAGTAACTATTACAATGGAAAAGCAAATATGCCCCAATACTAGAATAATCACTTACTTACCTTATTTATGAATCATTTGACACATGGAAGACTATTGAGATCCATGTTCAAATATGCATTCAATCAAATTCAGTTATTTAATTGGGTCATTTACAAATTCTTTGCAACACAAAGGACTATAATCAATTATAACTTGAAGTACTGGGGATAGATAATACAATTGCAGACATATCCTACAGAGAGAAATAACAGATATACCCACCTCCAGATGTATTCATCTGAAAATCTATATCTTTCGAGTCTGATATAATGTCCCAGAATGTTTACATTCAAACCTTCTGAGCTATTTACAGATGTTTTCTGTCCATGGAATCCTTAGCTGCAAATAAGAGCAGAAAACAGTGTTCACAAGTACTCTAGTGGCATCCCCACTGAAATAGTCCTCACTTAACCTACCACAATTGGAACTGATATTTGCATCATTAAGCAGCTCAATCATTATGCATGGTGTCACATGACAGTGCCAACTTGTATCTGTTCCTCTTAGGCAAATCACTGTAGGTTGTTAAAGGCAATTCCATATGAATGTGACTTGCAATTTCCTGCCTGTATACCCAATTATTTTGCTTGTGATAAGCTAGCTGGGAAGGTCACAAATGGAGATTTTGAGTGTTTGACGCTGCCACCATCATAAATGTGCAACTATGCGCAGAACCTAAATTGGTGCAACTTCTTTTCCTGCACCTTCAAAACCACAGTCACTGCTATTGTGCACTGCTATTGTGCTGACAGTGAGAAAAATTGTGGTCCAAAAATAGAAGAGGGGCTTTTGCTCTGCCAGATTGGGAATTAAACATGTTGAAAAATAAAAGAATATTGACAATTGAAGAACATGACTTAAAATTAGAGTGGCACGCATTTTTATGGGATGGGAAAAATAAGACGCACAGTTATTTCTAAAGACACCAAATGAGAAATGTATTGCTATTAATTAGGGAAAAGATTAAAAGAATCATGACAAAATTCCGATCTGGTTATCAACCATGGAGACATCAATATATCCAAATGTGTTAGTTCCAGATAAGATAATAAGGGATAAGGATATCTTAAACGAGCAAGGGATATTAAAAACAAAACAAGAATTAAAAGAACAAGGAATCGAGGTAAAGTGGTAGACATATATGCAAATACAAACAAGATTGAAGAAAGATGTAGAAAGGTATGGGATTCATAGAGAATTATCACAATTAGATAAACTACAAGATCCTGAGGGGAAATTGATAAATAAATTATATAATTATTTGTTGGAATATAAGATGGAGGAAGTGAGGGTTAAAGAAGCGATAATAGTTTGGGCAAAAATATTTGGGTACATGACAGCATTGAAGAAATTAGAAAAAAATGTAGGAAAAGAATTATAAATTGATGATGTCGGCAGCATTTAGAAAACATTTATAAATGCTAGATTAGCAAAAATACTCCCAAACAAATCATCTGAATGTTGAAAATGCAAATAAAAGGAACATATCACCATGCGTGGTGGACATGCCCTGTAGCAAAAAAATACTGGATAAGGCCAAAAAAATGGATAGAAGAAACATATGAACAACAAATTGAACTAAGACCGGATACTTTTCTATAAGGTACAATGATAGGAAAATATGATAAGAAAACAGAATATCTAATGCTACATCTATAAATGGCAGCAAGAATAACTTAAGCACAAAACTGGAAAAAAGATAGTATGCCACTAGAGGAAAATGTGATACAAAAGATGCCAGAGTGTGCCGAGATGGATAAGTTGACAATGGAGATAAAAGACAGAGAGGAAACGAATTATTATTTGACATGGAATGCATTGTATGATTGGCTAAATAGTAGATATAGAGATAAATAGAGAAGATGACAATAGTATAATAAAGCAAAGGCTATGGTGGACAAAGATAGATTAAGGAACATAGACAAATGTACAGATAGTTAAGATTTATATAAATGTATGTATACTGTCACGGAAGTGTTGCAATGAATGGAAATGATGTACTTACTGTATGTAAGAAAAATTGTTTAATAATTTTTTTATTTTTTTTTAAAATTCATTTATTATTAAACTTAATGGCTGCCCATGTCTGAGTTTGAGGCAACTGAGTGTCTTGTCTTGCCCTAATGCTCATAGCAACACTTACAATACCCATTTTTTACGTGTCAAATGCTTCTGATAATTCTAACACAATGAATGTATTTTGAAAAATGAGACATTTTACATTGTACATTTTTTCCTCATGTTAAGGTGGCAAAAGAGAGAGATTTTCCCTCTTCTGCATTATCAGTCTGGACAGTGTGGCAAAATGGCAGCGGCTTCCCCAAGTCCACCACATGACTCAGGGATGAATCCAGAGCTCACTGAAAATGGTTGCTGGTTCCAGGACACAGTCATGATGCGTTTCATTCCCTCCCTCCACAACAATCAGGATCAGAGATCTTCCAAAGGCAAGGAGGAGGAGGGTTTGATGGGGGGGTGGCAATCAGGCCTGAGGACTGCAGGGACCCAGCAGGAATGGGCAAAATCTGGGGGGGGGCCCTCTGGGGAGCTGAGGAAAGGGGCAAAGATGGGAAACGGAACAGAAGGTGTCTTGGAGGATGGGAAAGTCCCAGGGATGCCTGTGGCAGGCAAGCCTGGCCCGGCTCTAGACCTCCAAGAGTTCCTCATCTCTGAGATAGCCAATACTCTGCTTAGCAACTCACACATTTGATTAATGGCTGCCTCAGGGAGAGCAGGAGATTCAGGTCGTTACGGAAAGCCATCTCACTTAATAATCATTGCAACATGCAACTGTAATTGCAAAGCCGATAATAGTTGTATCTTGAGGATTACTTTTATGCTGGCTGGCTCAAAATCTGGGGGAAACCGATGTAGAAGATTGAAACTCCACATGTGGGAATTTCATAATCAACATACAAAAAAGCTCCACCCAAAATTCCTTTTTAAGGATTTTCACTACTTCTGGAAAAGGAAATACACAGAGGCTTCTGCTGATAAACAGAAACTAGTTGTTAGCCATTTTCCATTTCTCCCCACCAACAAGTTTAATCTTGAGAAACGTTTGAGTAAAATGAATCAGGCCAAAATTCAAACAATCAATTTTTCACCTACACTTTCTTATTTTAAATAATCTACCAAACCCATCAAATTTGATATGACACCAAGCTGGCAGGAATATCCAACACCCCAGAAGATAAGATCAATATACAGAAGAAAGTCAACAGACTTGATTGAACACTGGGCCCTATTTAACACAATGAAACTCAATGGAGGAAAAACCCCCAAGGTTTTACACTTAAGCAAGAAAAACCAAATGTACAAGTACAGAATAGATGGAACATGGCAGTCTCTATGAGAGGGAACATTGAATCCCA
>BLBF01012335.1:33124-53177 GCA_015471245.1 Laticauda colubrina | reverse complement strand
ATGGCTTCGACAAAAACAAAATCACCAGCCTGATCCACAAAAACACAATAACACATAATAGAGACCTAGAAGATCAACAGACCTATGGAACAGCTGTCCTGCCCTACATAAGAGGTACCACAGATAAAATCAGTAAGATACTACACAGGCATCACATCAAGACTGCCTTCAAAACAGACAAAAAAATAGCAGCCATCCTTAAAAGCCCCAAAGACAAAATTGAGCTGGAAAACCAAGGCATATACGTAGTTCCCTGTTCATCATGCCCGGCCACATACATTGGACAGACCAATAGAAGAATAAGTACCCGCCTGGAGGAACACAAAAATTCAGTAAAAGAGCTGGAACACACCTCCTCACTAGTCCAACACATGAAAACCACAGGTCACAACATCAACTTCAATGGCACCAAAACCCTAGCCACTATAGAAAACCCCAGCCACAGAATCATCAGAGAAGCCATAGAGATTGAAAAAAGACCTGAAAGCATGAATAAAAGACATGATTCCACCAGACTGTCAATCATTTGGAAGCCTACACTCTCAAATAGAATATATATTATATATATATATATATATTTCTTTTTTAAAGTTTTCGCGGGTACTTACATGTATGCTGTTCAGCTTCCTTCGGGTATTATCCCACGTATTTGTATATATATATTTGGCCCCATGGAAAAGAAAATCTTAACAATTTCCTAACTAACTCCAAAATCAAGTTCACCATGGAAATGGAAATAAACAAATAACTACCATTCCTAAATGTACTAATCTACAAAAGAACAGATGGCACACTAGGACATACCATATACCAGAAGAAAAAACTCACCAACTGCTACCTCAATGCCCAATCCCACCACCACCCAGCACAGATAAAATCCATGGCCAAAACACTAATCACCAGAACCAAGTGCCTGGCAGACAAGACACATATAAAGACTGAACTATGCACCCTGACTACAGTACTGACAACCAATGGCTTCGACAAAAACAAAATCACCAGCCTGATCCACAAAAACACAGAAACACATAATAGAGACCTAGAAGATCAACAGACCTATGGAACAGCTGTCCTGCCCTACATAAGAGGTACCACAGATAAAATCAGTAAGATACTACACAGGCATCACATCAAGACTGCCTTCAAAACAGACAAAAAAATAGCAGCCATCCTTAAAAGCCCCAAAGACAAAATTGAGCTGGAAAACCAAGGCATATACGAAGTTCCCTGTGTATCATGCCCGGCCACATACATTGGACAGACCAATAGAAGAATAAGTACCCACCTGGATGAACACAAAAATGCAGTAAAAAAGCTGGAACACACCTCCTCACTAGTCCAACACATGAAAACCACAGGTCATAACATTAACTTCAATGGCATATACGCACAAGGCTGTAAGGTCCCTTTCTCGTTGATTTGAAGTAATACCGCTCCAATAGCCACATCACTTGCATCGGCTTGAATCACGAAAGGAGTGTCCATATCCGGGTGCTTCAGCACTGGTTCTGCAGCAAACAGTCGTTTTAGCTTTTCAAAAGCTGCTTGGCACTCCATGGACCACTCCAGCGGCTTTCCTGGCCTTGGCTTCACCTCCCCTTTTGTTTTCAAGAGATTTGTGATGGGCATTGCTATCTTAGCAAACGTTGGGATGAATTGCCGATAAAAATTTGCAAATCCCAAAAAGCTTTGAAGTTGTTTTCTGGTGCGTGGTGGAGCCCACTCCAGAACGGCACACACCTTCTCTGGATCCATCTCTATGCCTTCGGATGAAATGCAATATCCCAAATAGTCAATTTTGTCTTGGTGGAATTCACACTTTGACAATTTAGCATACAACTTAGCGGCACACAGTTTCTGTAAAACCGACCGCACTAACTTCACATGTTCATCCAGGGTCTCTGTGTAGATAAGGATATCATCAAGATAAACCAAAACCCCCCTGTATAAATGTTCATGTAACACTTGATTGATCATTTGCATGAATACAGCTGGGGCCCCTTGTAAACCAAAAGGAAGAACGTTGAATTGGAAGCAACCCATCGGGCAGTTAAAAGTGGTCTTCCACTCATCTCCTTCCTTAATTCGAATCCGGTAGTATGCTTCTCTCAAATCCAACTTCGTGAAGATCTTTCCCTTCGCTAAATGGGACAACATGTCCTTCATCAAAGGAAGGGGGTACACGTTTTCCACAGAAATAGCGTTCAAATTTCTGTAATCCACCACCAAGCCTTTGGAACCATCTTTCTTTTCACGGAACAACACTGGGGCCTCTACCCAGGGTCTAGCAGGTTGAATGAAACCACGTTACAAATTTTTATCAATAAACAATCTTATCTCTTCCAATTCCCGTGGGGTCATTGAGTACAACTTTGGTTTCGGGAGCTTCACCCCAGGCAAAATCTCAATAGCACAGTCGGTTGGCCGGTGAGGCGGAAGCTCATCCGAGGCCTTCTCACTGAACACTTCTTTTAAATCCCAATACTCTTTGGGAATTTTCACCTCATCTTTCCCGGGCTCAGTACCTGTGGAAGCTATTTCAGTTAGGTCCCCAGGCTTCGGCTGGGATCTGGCCCCTCCTCTTAGTCGCTGCTTTGTGCATATGCACAACAACTCCTTTCTCCAGTTAACCTGGGGGTTCCATTTCCGGAGCCAGGGCAATCCCAGTATTAATGGTTGCTCCATCCCAGGGAGCACAATAAAATGCAGGGTCTCATCATGCTCTCCCATGATCATTTCTATAGGTTCCGTGACAAAACGTGCAGGGCAGCCTCCAGCCACTGATCCATCTAGTTGGCAAAAGGAAATGGGCATCTTCAAAGGTTTTAGCTTTAGGCCCATTTTCTTCACTACTTCTGTGTTGATTATACACCTTGTGCACCCAGAATCTAACAGGGCTAGCATTTCCTCTTCGACCCCTGAATTGGGTACCCTCAACTTCACAGGAATGGTCATAGGGCCCACGCTTGGACTTACCAGGAAGTCATCTTCTGAGTCAGAATCCTCCTCCTCAGGGGTCACTGGGGCTTCTGATTCCTCTCCTGTGGGAGGGGCGACCTCTGCTGTCTCTTTCGACTTTAGTGCTTTTTCACGAGGCTTAGCTGGGGACTTTTCAGGTTTCTTTCCTTCGTTTGGCGCCCCCTTTGGCTCCAACTTGACTCTGCAGTTCACAGCCCGGTGACCTTCTTTCCTGCATCAAAAGCAGGCCGAGGGGTTGGGTCTTGCCGCCACTCCTCCCTTCTGAGGTTTAGGAGCCTCTTGAGGGCGTGAGGGGGGAAACTGCTCCACCCATAACCTTCCCACCATTTACTTCGGATTAAATCAATCTCCACTTCTTCTGCCAGCAAGTACCACATCTGCAAGTCATTGGGGTCTCTTCTCGCAGTGCATCTCTGGTACACATCTTCATTTAAACCATCTTTAAACAGTTCTATCAGGGCTTCTTGGGGCCAGCCTCGGAAATGGCCTGCTAACTGTCTAAATTCTTGAGTGTAATCAGCCACAGACCTCCGCCCCTGTTTTATGATTTTCATCCTAATTCGGGCCTTGTGCTCCACCAGTGGGTCCTCAAACCTAGCCCGCAGTGCAGCCATAAATAGGTTATAATTCAACAACTGAGGAGCATTATCATTATGCAAAGTCACCATCCACTCTGCCGCTATTCCCTCCAGAACCCTGGTAACACACCTCACTTTGGCTGCTTCTGAGGGAAAATCCTCCCCATACTCCTCCATATGGCTCCAAACTTGAGCTAGGAAAAATCCCAAGGCTTTGGGATCTCCTCCGTATTTTACTTCTAATGGAGGCAGCCTAGGAGCTCTACGCCTTCTAGGAATCACACCTCCCGCTGAAGGCCCCGAGGCTGCTACTGGATCGGGTTGATTTATGGGAGAGGGAGCTGCTCTGCTTCTTCTTCCTGGAGCTACTTCCCCTCCCCCTTCATACCTTTGTGGAGCTTGAGGTTGTTCAAAGGCTTCATTCAGGAGTCTCCTGGCTTGATCCAGGAAGAGTTCCCTCTTTTCCTTCTCTTGCCAAGGCTCCTCTTTTCCACGCCCGCGGGTAGTTGAGACCCCGGGGGGGGGTCCTTCTCCGGATCTTTCAAACCAACTCCCACTGACCATCTGGGCTTCACAGCTGGATCCTCTTCCATACTGAGCTCTGCTAGCAATTGGGCTTCCTGCACCAGCAAAGAATCTTGCCCTCCAATGGCTCCCAGATCCTCCTGGTCACTATTTGAAGATGACATGATGTCCAGACCCCCTCGGAAGAAAATTGGGTATTCTCTCTGGGTGGGCAGGTGGAAGAGATTCAGAATAATGTCAGGCGGAGCTCCATTCAAAATCCAGGGAAGAAATACTTAGACTCTTTAGTTTAGAGAAAAGATATCTTTTACTGAACGTGAAGTGGTAGCAACCAAAGAATTCTGAATCTGAGAAATTAGGCACGCAATTCACATATAGAAAGTGATGGAAATGTTCCCACCCCCAATAGTTCAAATGACACTTCCAATTAGAAGTTGTGGATATGATCATGTGGCATCTTCAGGTGATGATGAGGCCTCTGTCCGTTGACCTTGGCATATTTTGATAACGGGTTGCAGTTGCGTAGAAAGAAGAAAGCTAAACGAGGAATAGAAACCTAATTCTATTTTATGCTCTCCCCTCCCATTTATACAACAGACGAATGTAACACCTCCAGCTCACTTCCCAACTTATTCCTACCTCCCCTTCCCCCCCCCCATTACTTATGGCAGTCGAAAAGATGCAAAGCAATAGCATAAGTTCTTGAAGGCTGACATACTTTGACTCTCCTGGCTAGACAAGTGGGACCCAACTATCTGGTAGCAGGGGGGCAGACTGAGGATAGCAAGGGGACCCCAATCTACTCCTCACCAGCAAATAGAAGCACCACTCACTCAGGAAACCTTCCCAGAAAGCCCACCAGAACTGGCAGCCACCTCCAACAATACCCCAGAGGCTGGACAGATCACAAGGGAATATCAGGACCTGGAGGTATTTAGCAAGACCAAGCATGACATTCTACCTCCCTACCATGAGATAGACTGTGCCATAGAAATCATCCCCAGGACAAAACTTCCAAAGCCCAAACTGTACACCATGATGCCCCAAGAAATGCAAGAAATGCCCAAATATATAGACAGAAACCTAGCAAGAGAGTTCATCGAACCAGTCAAGCCATGGGTCTCAACACTAGTCCTGTTCAAAGAGAAAAAAGAGTTGACTATGAGATTATACATAGATTTCAGAGATATAAACTGCCTGTGTGTGCACAACCTATAGCCCCTTCTGCTCATGAAGGACATGCTATCTCACCTGGTCACAGGAAAGGTCTTTGCCAAATTAGACCACAGAGAAGCATACTACTGAGTCTGCATCAGGGAGGAGGATGAATGGAAAACAGCATTCAACTGCCCCCAGGGAGCTTCCAATTCAAATCATGCCTTTTGGACTACAGGGGACCCCAACAGTGTTTATGCAGTTAATAAATAAGGTGCTACATGAACATTTCTGTAAGGGTGTCCTTGTCTACTTGAATGACATTCTCATCTACACTGAGACCATGGACAACCACATGCCCTAGTCCACCAGGTACTGGAAAAACTTCTAGAGGCAAACCTGTATGTCAAGCTGTCAAAATGCAAGTTTCACCATACATAACTGGACTACCTGGGCTACTGAGTCTCAAATGAGGGCATAGAGATGGATTCAACCAAAGCGCAAGCCATCCTAGGCTGGCACCCCCCTCGCACCCACAGACAGTTACAAATCTTCTTAGGGTTCACAAACTTCTACCAGCAATTCATCCCCTCCTTTGTGAGGATTGCCAAGCCCTGTGACAAAACCCTGCCTGGGATAACTCCTAAGTGGGATCTAACCTGCCAAAAGGCATTTAAAACACTGAAGCATCCTGACCCTGAACAATCCTTCATCATCCAAGCAGATGCAAGTGATGTAGCAGTGGGAGCAGTGCTACTCCAAAGAAATAATCAAGGGAGCCTGCAGCCCTGTGCTTACACTTCCCACAAGCTCATGGACACAGAGAGGTGGTGGGCTGCATGGGAAAAACAGACTTTTGCAGTGAGATGGGCACTCCTAACCTGGCACCACCTGTTGGAAGGAGGACAGAGGCCATTCATAGTCTGTACCAACCATAAAAATCTGGAAGCCCTTAGGACCTCACAAAAACTATCGTCAAATAAGTCTGCTGGACTCAATATTTCAACTGGTTTACCTTTATGCTAAAGCACACCCCAGGGGGGAGGAACTTTCTGGCTGATGCCCTCTCCCATATTAGTGCCAATAAACATACTTGCATAATAAAAAAATGGGTTAGCTTGGGTGGGAAATAAGCTGTATGTCCCAGCTAGGAAAAGGCTAAAAACTATGCAAGCTTGTCATGACTCCAAATTAGCTGGTCATTTGGTTTTGTAAAAACATTACATTTACTGAAGCAGCAATTCTAGACAGTTCTGTAGCAAGCTGCCCCATTTGTGCTGCTCCTAAACCAGGCAGGGGAAAACCACCAGTGTACTGCAGCTAGTGGCTGACCTTCAGCACCATGGAGAGAGATCTCCATGGATTTCACTGTTGAATTGCCCAAGAGTTCTGGAAACACAGTGATCTGGGTTGTCACAGATCTTTTCTCAAAACAGGTTCATTTCATCCCATGCCAAAAGATCCCTATGGCTACAGCCTTGACTAAACTGTTTTTGGTCCACATTTACCATTTGCATGAGGCCCCCATGATGTATTATTTTGGACAGAGGGGTCCAATTCATGTCCAAGTTCTGGAAAGTTCTTTTGAAAATACTTGGGACTGAGCAGGGGCTTAGTTCTAGTCATCATCCACAGACAAACAGGTCTATGGAATGAACTCTGTTCTGGAACAATAGCACTGTTTTATTAATTACCAGCAGGACAACTGGATCGAACTACTGCTTTTTGCAGAAGTAGCTATAATAATGCAGTTCAACTAGCACAGGTTTTACCTCTTTCAGAGTGGCTACAGAGCAAGAATTTAATGCTATGCCTGAGTTACCCTCTTATGAACCAGATATACCTTCCTTGAAACATTGGATCAGTCATTTGTTGGTGGTCTGAAAAGCCTTGAATGAAGCCAAGGCTGCCTATAAAGCACAAGCAGACAAGAAATGAAGCAAACCTAAACCTTATAAAGTAGGGGACAAACTTTCCACCAACTTTCTAAAATCTTTGCAGCAGTCTCAACAGTTGGGTCCTTAATATATTGGGCCTTTCCCCATAGTTCATATTATTAACCCTGTCACAGTGGAATTACAACTCCCTAAGTCATTATGGCATGTCCACCCTGTTTTTCATTGTAGCATATTGAAGTCTTAAGTTACATCTGATCTTTGTCCATCTACTACTCCTGTTCTGCCCCTATTATGTTAGAGAGTGAACAACATTTTGAGGTTCAGGAAATTCTAGGAAATTCCATGGGATCACTCAGTACCTGATGGCTTGGAAACACCTCTCCTTCTCACACAATGGGTTCACCAAAAGCATGTGCATGCCCCTAAATTAGTATATTTCATCGATTACTCTGACAAACCTCATTGATAGTATGCTTCCTTTGTCTCCACTTCCGTCTTTTGTTTTCTTTCTGGGGAACTTCCCATTTTTCTTGGGGGGTAGCATGTCAGGTCCCAGATATTTCTACAGGGATGCTGGCATTGTGGGATGAAGGGCAGAGGAATGGAGTGATCTGTGATTGAAGTTTCTGTTTCCTGCATTACTGTGTTAATCTCTATATGTAATTTCTGTTTCCCTGCAATGATGTAGTGTGGGAGGGTTTTGGTTAGTATTGCTTTAAATAGCTGATTTTTAAATGAGACGCTTCAGTTCTTGCCTAGATCTCGTTATCACAAGCCTTACAATAAAAGTTCTTTTAGAACAACTGCAATTTCAAGAGTCCTGCTTTCTTGGGAAGATTGGAAAGGTAAGACTTCACATCCCTGCCCAAGCAGAAGTGTCTCTAAAGCCTCTTCTTAAAAACCTCCAGTGATAAAGCACCCAGAACTTCAGAAGGCAAGTTGTTTTATCGGATAATTGTTCTCATGTTAGGATTTTCTCCTTAATTCCAGGTTGTTTCTTTCCTTGATTAGTTTCCATCCATTGTTTCCTCTCTTGCCCTCAGGTGTTTTGGAAAATAAGTTCTTTGTGGCAGCCCCTTAAATCCTGGAACACCACTATTATGTCACTCCTAGTCCTACTCTTCTCCAAACTAGCCATAACCAATCCTGAAACCATTCTTTACATGTTTAGTCTCCAGGCCTTTGATAATCTTAATTGCTCTTTGCACTTTTTCCAAAGACTCAACATCTTTTTTGTAATGTGACCAAAACTGGATGCAGTCTTACTAAAGGCCAGGTCCCACTGGTCGACGGATGCGAAACGTATGCATAAAGGACACAGCGGACGAGCAAAATTTCGGGGGTGGCTCCATCTGTTGTCATCCACTCCAAAAAGTGGCAAAAATTTGCCTAAACAAAATGGAAAAGAAGGAAAAGAACGGACGTGGGAAGTACGTATCAGGGATGTTAAATGGATGTTCATAGGAAGCCTAGTGGATTGAAGTGGATGACACATCCGAAGGGGTTCCGGGGGTTAATTGCAAAGCAGACACATAGCGGATGAAGTGGATGCATCATGTACACCTAAAGGAAAGAAAGGGGATGCCGCGCGGGTGTATATCGGATGCAAACCATTCACTGCACATCCTTTCTATTTCCATGCTACTAACGCTGTGTAGACATTCCATGCACCTTTCGTTTCCTCCCTCTTTCCATTTTCAGCTGCAGCAGATGTGAGTTGCAAGGTTGCCCACAGGATGCAGAGAGGATACGGCGGACATTTAATGGATGATAAACAGACATAGAACGTTTGTTGCTCATATGTCGTGGATGTACATCGTACACAGCAGAAAGTTCATCTGTTCACAAAATTTTGTGCAGCTCAAAACTTCTTGCATGGATGAAATCTCAGGGGACAGATGCTCGATGGATAGAGCGTATGAAACACGTATGCAATGAGTACACAACAGATGCAAAGCATTTTCCAATGGATGGCAAGCTTTTTTTTAACGTTTTACATCCTCTTTGCATCTGTAATTGCAGTGGGACAGGGCCTTAAAGTTTTATGAAGTGGTACTAATACTTCACGTGACTTTGATTCTATGCCTCTGTTTGGTACAGCCAATCCCATAGAATTTTCAGGCTAAAGTCCCTGTTCCACTGCACCAACAGATACAAAGAGAATGTAAAACGTTAAAAAAAGCTTGCCATCCATTGGAAAACGCTATGCATCCATTGTGTACTCACTGTATAAGTGTTTCATATGCTCTATCCCTCGAACATCCGTCCACTGAGATTTCATCCATGCAAGAAGTTTTGAGCTGCACAAAACTTTTTGAACGGATGAATTTTCTGCCCTGTACAATGTACATCTGCGGCATATATGGGCAACAAATGTTCTATGTCCGTTATCATCCGTTAAACATCCACTGTATCCTCCCTGCATCCTCTGGCCATCCCCTCAACTCACATCCGCTGCAGCTGAAAACAGAAAGAGGGAGGAAACAAAAGGTACACGGAGCGCAGCCTACTGAGACACTGGTGCAACTCCCCAGCTGGAGCAGTGGAGTGGCAAGACTTTTTGTCTTGGCTGATAGATGATAGATGATTGATGTATGCTTCCTTGAGGCTGTCACATAACACTGATTAGATTGTGCCAGGTATGTTGAGTGGTCCTACAATCAATAGGGCATTAATAAAGAGCTTTCTTTATTTTAAAATGTGTTGATCAATGAATAAATTGTTATTGATAATAAAGGTCCATATGTGTGGCAGCTGGGATGGTGGACCATACAGTCCCACAATGCTTGCACTGGAGGTTTATCTATCCCACAACTATCCTTATCTATCCCACAAGCATGCCAAGGCTTAATCATTTTTAAAAAGTTTTCACCAACACTTTATTAAGTAAAAAAAAATGAACCAAGTGTCTTAAGCAAAGAAAACCTTTATTAACTTTCTTAGGTAGCCTTTATGACTTTATTAAATAAGCAAAATGAACCAAGTAAACTGTATTAAGTGTTTTAAGCAAAGATAACCTTTATTAACATTCTTAGGTAAACCTTATGACTTTATTAAATAAGCAAAATGAACCAAGTAAAGTGTCTTAAGTGTGTTAAGCAAAGATAACCTTTATCAACTTTCTTAACTTTATGACTTTATTAAATAAGCAAAATGAACTAAATAAAGTGTCTTAAGCAAAGATAAACTTAACAAGTAAAAAACTCAGTCTCTGACACTATTCTCAGTCACTCTGAGTCATGTCCATGGTCTCAGCTGTTAAGCGGGCAGGGACTGTGGAGGTGGCTGTGGCTTGAGTGCTGGTCTAAGGTGCCATTGGGGTGCTTGGCCCTGAGGGTACAACAGGGGATGGTGTGTTCAGGAAGCTGATTCAGTCCCATTAGGTTGAGAGGCCCCTCATCAAGGACTTGAGATGTCAGGCCCAATACTGATGACAGATTGTCCGTTGATGGGCTTGGCTGTGGGGTGAAGGAAGGGGGAGTGTAGTGGGGCTGTCTGGTCTGCAGCTGGGTGAGGACTGGCATCTGTGGCGTGCAATGAACCTTGGCCTGGACTGGGAAGGGTTGCTTCTGCTGTGGGAAGTCCTGGAAGTCGTAGCCTTGGCAGGTCAGGGGTTGTTGAAAGTCGTGGAAGGGCTTTGACATCGCCTGGGGTGGAGGAGCAAACCTGGACTTGGTAGGAGCAGCTTCAGCTGGGCCTTGAGGGTTGTGCAGAAGTGCGGTGATCTTCTGCTTCATCACCTGGTACTGGGCCTCAGGCAGGTCCCTCAGGGTGTGGCTCACATTGGTGATGAAGGTGTTGCGGCCTGAGGATCCTCTGTCTTAGTGGACCAGCTGAGAGAGAAGTTCTGTGCTGGTCTTGATTGTGTCCCTGATCTCCAACAGGACAGTGTGGCTCTGGCCCTCCAGTCTGCCTCTCTGCCTGCATCCTCTGGAGCTGGGCATGGGGGTGTGGGTTGGGTTGGCCTCTGGTGACTGCTTCTTCTTCCTCCATTTCTGACAGCAGGGTGTCATCCCCCATTGGATCCTCCAAGTCTGCCAGCATGGGGAATGCAGCTGTCGGGGGGGTTCTGTGCTGTGGGGCCCTCTGAAGACACCTGCCTGGACAGGGTAGCTGGCTCCTGGCTGGAAGAGGACTGGCTGTCTGTGGGCTGTCTGAGGGAGAGGGGTCTCAGAGGGGCTGCTCCTCGGTGGTGGATCTCACCCTCCAGGAAACTGCACTTGGCCATGACATACATCTCCCAGTCAGTGAGCTTGACAGCAGCCTGCCTGGATTTCTTGAGGTGTAGCTTGCCATACCAGGTGTGCATGTGCTTCCACCATCCAAGGAGTACTTCTTCAGTGTACCCCAGGCTCTCTGCCTTGTCTCTCCAAGCTGCCTGTTTCTTCTTGGTGTTGCGATATAGTCTGTGACCCTTTCTCCAGAGGTACTCGTTCTCTCTCAGCCATTCCAGCATCTCATCCTTTTTTTGCTTACTATTTTAGGTGAAAATTGTGGGGATCATCAGAGTTCATTTTTACCAGATCAGTGCCAATATGTTTCCAGCAAAGTTGTTCTTTGAGGAATTCACCTGCCTCAGATATTTGCTTGCGATGGAATTATTACTTGGAACCCTAACAGTGACCTTCTAGTTCCTTTCCAGCAGTATAATTCTTTTATATTGGTCTTCTAATAATTTTCCTGGTTTGGATGGTTACATTGCTTTACAAGTAGAATTAGTATATTAGTGCAACACAAACCCCTTCTGTCACTATATTTCTCAAATCTGGAATTAATTTGAGAAATTCGTTTAGTTAAATGGTTCAACATTGTCACTGGATTGAATGAAACAATAAAATAATGAAATATATTCATTCCTATGAGAGATAAATCCTGAAACATTGAATAGAAATTATAAGTCATGTATTCCCTTTACATGTAGCGTACATATATGACTTCATGGGCATCTTCCTACTGTCAACCCTGAAGTGAACCTGGCTGAGGCCATCTTGGAGCTTCAGGGTTGCCACACAACAGTGGGAGGGGTGAAATAGTTAGATGGAGTTTTGTAGCCAAAATAATAAAGTTTTCTTGTGGAAACCAACAACATTCTCACAGGTGGCTGGCCATAGTAGGAATAAAGGAACCAAACAATTGGCCAGTGGATTGGACAGCATGACCAGTGACTTGGGGAAAAGGGGAAATTTTTAATTAGGTAAAAGCCACGGAAAATTTTAGAGTTGGCTTTCACCAGTTGTGCCAATATGATGTATCAATAAAACTGTTCTTTGAACAATTTGCCTGCCTTGGAGTTCTGCTTTCTATGGGTGCATTACTTGGAACACTGACACCTACATTTAGACCATCCCCTGGAACATTTTTGGAAAGCAAAAGATCAGAGAATATATATTATATTCACTTCCCCAACATAATCCCCCACACTCTACAACAGGGGTCACCAACCTTTTGGACCTCAGGGACCACCAAACTCATAATTTTAAATCCCAGGGACCACTAATATTAATTTTGACTGATGGTGGCTTCCTGACATTGGTGGGAAAGGGAGAGAAAGAGAGAGAGTGAGATCTGATCTCTCTCTCTCACCCTCTCACTCCTCCCTTTCACACACACACACACACACACATACAGAGGCAGGGTGGAATTCAAATTTCTTAACAACTGGTTCTATGTGTGTAGCCTAATTTTTGGGTGCAGCTTGTTGGTCATGTGACTGACTGGGCATGACTTGTATGTAAAAAGTATACATATTTATTTAAATATTGAATTTTTTATTAAAATAAGAGCAACTTTTATCCAAAATCTGGCAAATCAGGCAGGCAGATTGAGTTGCTCACAGAATCACAGATCTGTGTTTCTGCCATCAGCTGGCTGAGTCTGTCACATAAAATTTGCTAGCAAGCAAACTCACAAAATTAACTCACAACATACGATGTATGTTGTTAGAAACTGATAGTCACCTAACATTTGGGTTGGAAAATATATAAACCAGGATAGACATTTAATACTGTCTCTTTAAGGGAATGCTGAAATTGTAATTGTGTGCGGTTCCTCCAATGGCCATAAGATGGAGCCAAAAACCTGGGTTCTTAGTTCTGTTGTTAGTTGCTAGTTGGTCAATGTTCTGTTGTTGGCTGGTTTTGGTTCCTGCATTTTTCCCTATTATTTTTTTTAAATAAAAGTTTTATTTAAGTTTTCACAAAACATACAAATACAAATAAAATATCTTTTTTTGAGAACAGTATGTCCCCGGGTTATCACTTCTCCATACAGACATAAACTCAATATATATTTATCTTATACATTCTAATCCATATCTTATAACTATTTTCATATTTTTTTCAATAGCTTTTCCTTTTCTTTACTTCCTATAGCCTTGTTTTAAATTAACTCATTCTTTTCTTAATTCAATTACATATTTTTTCCTAATTTTTAAAATCTTTCTAATCAATGTTTTTATACTTTCTTCTGTCCTGTTTACAATTTCATATTATCTTTTCACATAAAAAAAAATTTTCCCCTGTAATCACTAGACTGGAGTGTAACACCTTTGTATCTTTTTATAAATCTTATTTAAAAATTTAAGTTACATTTTTACAGTTATAACATTCATTTTCTAACCTCTATTTTATAACACATACCTATTTTCAATCGAATTCTGCTTGGTACATTCCCTTAAAATACACACTAAATTCTTAAAAGAAAAAATATATATGTATATATATCTGTGTATATATGTATAACAATAGTAAATGGAATAATTATTTTATTCAAGTACATCTCTGCCATTAATATTAATAACAATCTTTTATATGTCTATTTCTTTTAACAAACATTTCCTAGTAATATCAGTTGTCTTTCAGTTTAATCATCTATATTACATATTTTATTTATTACTGTCTTTAAAAAAAAAACCAAACAATAGTTATTAACAGTAGTCAATAAAGGTATTATTCTTATTCAAGTTCATCTTGTCAACTGATAAAAAACTTCCATGTTTCTTTTCAGTTTTTTTAAACATTCTTTTTAAATCATTGAGATCCTTATTCTCTTTAAAAACAAATATTCCATTACACATCAATAGAAATTTTTTCTATCACTTTAATTATCTAACATATTTTCTAACCATTTTCTATTTCTAATATAACAATGCTATCCCATGCACCCTTGCAGAATCGTCTCCTTAAATTAAATTTTAACCATTGTATCTCTGTGTCTTTTAAATAGGTTTATACCTTTAATTCTTGTATGTTTTTCCTGTACTTCTATATCTTGTTTCTGTCTTTTGTAGCTTCTTTTCCTTTCCCTCTTCACTCTCTTCTTCTTCCTCCCCTTTTTATTCCCTTTTCTATCTGATTCTCCCTTCTGTGATCCTCCCTTCTGCTTCTTCCTGATATTATGATTGCTTTTCAAATTACTCTTTTTTTTGGTTATTGCTTCAGTACTTAAGTTTTTAACTCCCTTTCCCCCCTTTCCCTTTTTTACCCCACTTAAAATTGCTTGGTCATTAAAGATGGCTTCCTCATTGTCCTGCCCTTCTTGTTCTGCCAGCGTTTCTTGTTGTTTTTCATCGTTCAATATCTCCATTTCTAAAAATTGAAATATGAAGCCAAAAGATCCTGTTCCGTCTTGTGCTTCTTCTTTTTGTTCTTTAAGTCTCATTTTTAACTCTTCAAGGAGTGATGCCATTTTTAAAAAATTTAAACAACCCCCAATTGATTTTATTTTACTTCATTAGGATCCTCCACCCAAAGTTCCAGGAATCATCCAATAATCCAAAACTGTTTCTTGCTTCTTTTCTCACTTTCTCTTTCCATGGGCTTTGTTATCTTATAACAAAGTTTCAGCTACAAAGTAACTTTTGCAAGCGTTGTTAAAATTCCACTATCATTTTTTTTTTAAAGTTCCAGGTGGTCTCCTCCATTTTCCAGATTCAGCCCTCTTTTTTCCTTTTTCCCTCTGTTGCTTTCTTTCTTTTTTTAAAGAAAGTTTTTAAATTATCCAAGAATCTTTATCCCTTTTACACTTTATTTCCAGCTAGAAATAGCCTATTAATGTCAAAGTGGACTAGTATCAATTTCTTATTCGAATCTCTTCTTCTTAATGTTCCAAGTCAGTTAAAACTGTTGATGTTCGAGGGAAAAAAACCAGTTCTGTTTCCTTTCCCTTTCTCTTTCGCAGCTTAAAATCTTTTTTAGGAATAGTATTAGTCTTTAAAATTCAGGTTCCAGGTACCTCAAATAGATATTCTCCATTCAACCCGGTCTATCAAACTTTCTCCTTTAAACTGCCTCCTGCACAATCTTGTCCAGTTGGGTTCTTCTTTGAGGTGGCCATTTCTGACCACCACAGCAACTGCCTTTGGGAAAGGGAGTAATGGCCAGCCAAGGAGGAGAGATGTGGCTCTCCTCAACCCTGCTGATGGCTCCCCTTCTTCACCACCTCCATGGGGTGGCTTCATCCCTGAATCCAGCAGCTTGGGGCTCTCCAGTGATGAGCATGGATCAAAACCATGGACGATTGTGATTTCGGACCATTGCCCCAAAAGCCCAAACTGGAAGTCCATTGCAGATCATTTTACAAAAGCCCAAGGCTCTGTAAAACATAAGGCTTGCTGTGAAGGATATGGACTTAAATGTTAAGGTGTTATATATTGTCCTATCCAAATGGGAGAACATTAGGAATTGACAGTTGGGTTGCAAATATATAAACCAGGATAGACAATTAATACTGTCTCTTTAAGGGAATGCTAAAATTGTAATTGGGTGGGGTTCCTCAAACCAGAAACCTGGGTTGTCAGTTCTGTTGTTAGTTTCTAGTTGGTCGATGTTCTCTTGTTCTCTGTTTTTGGTTCCTGCATTTTTCCCAATTGACTATTGCCTGATTGTCATTCTTCTTGGATTGCTGTGAGTCTATTTACTGAACTTTGTCTGATACTGGACTTTGTTATTTGGATTATCCCTGAACTGAAAACTGACTGCTTTAACCATGTATGACTTGGACTGCTTGTTGGACTTTGCTAAACTGTTTACTGGAAGTAAACTGGAAGTAAAACCTACATATCACTATTCAGTGTATCTGTGTGCTGGTCGTGTGTTATTCAACATCACTCTCACTACGTCTCCCTGTGTGCACTCATTCTCCTTTCAGGGAATTACCTCAACACTGGTTATGGGGCCAGGCCATACCAGGCTCAAATAACTGAGTGTTGGTGTGAATACACAGTACCGTAGACAGCTGTTTACTGCTTAATTGTGGGTTGCTGTCCTGGTAAAGATGGCACAAGACCCATCAACAAGTCTATCATTGATAACTCGGCTGGATGGAACAAACTATGTTTCCTGGTCTATGAAGTGCAGTCTACTTCTGCATAGAGAAGGGTTATGGAATGCAGTTCAGGATCCACCAGATGTAAATGCTTGGGATCCAGATGATGAGGACGATGCCAAGAAGCTTGCTGACTTTAAATGGAACAATGAATGAGCTCTTTTTTTAATTGGACCAACACTGAGTGACCAGCAGCTAGTCCATATTCGTGGAGAAGAGTCTGCTGCTAGGTGTTGGGAGAAATTGAAGAGGATTTATGTTCATGACAGCGTAGGTGCACACATTCATCTTACACGTAAACTGTTTAGAGCATGTTAGCTCATTTGAACTTCATGAAAAGAACTTTTCAAGAGCTACATGAAAAGGAACTGATATTTTCAGAGCTGCATCAAGTTTACATCATTCATTCCTCATTGGATGAAAGTTACGATGATTACTTATTTTCACTGGAAGTCCTGACCAGAGATAAACTGATATTGACTGACATAACCAGAAGGTTGTTAGAAGAGGCAAGAAGGGATAGGGACCAACTGAGAAAGGAACAACCACAAGAAGAGGATTTGTGTTCAACTGCCTATATTGTTAGGAAATGTTTTTCTTGTGGGACTAGGGGACATATTGCTAGATTCTGTAAGAAGGGCAAACAACAGAATTCTGGTAATCACCAGAAGGCTAAGAAGAATGTTAGTTTAGCTATGTCTAGCAATTCAACTGTAAACCATAATTTGTGGGTAGTTGACAGTGGAGCATTGCAGTGCATTACTAAAAATAGAGAGAGGTTTGTAACAATGTCCATGAGTAAGCAACATGTATCATTGGCAAATGGATGGAAGATTAAAGCATCTGGTGAAGGTACTGCATATTGTCCATGTGTAAATGATCATTTAACTTTGTTATATGTCCCTAAACTAAAATTAAATTTGTTATCAGTAAGGGCTTTAGTTAAAATTGGTTCTGTAGGAATCTTTAGGGGAGATAATTGTATAATAGAGAAAGAGGGTAAAAGGGTTACTGCTACTTTAGAGAATGATTTATATGTGATACATGATGACCAGTTGCAAATGGCTAACTTGGTTTATAACAATGTCAAGCCACATGATGAATGTATACATTTACTGCATAGACATCTAGGGCACATTAATTTCAAAATGTTGAAACAAACTGTTAAATTGTCAGAGGGAGTAAAATTAAAACCCTGTAGCAAGTATTTAAACTGTAATGCCTGTAACCACGAGAAAAGCAAGGTTACTCCAGCAAATAGACTGAATGGGTTTAAGACCTAAGAACCTTTATAGGTTGTGTTTGCTCACATAATAGGTCCTAAGAAACCCAGTTTGGAAGGTGCCTCCTATGTTTTGAGTGTAATGGACTATTACTCATGGTACGTTTTCTGCTATTTCATGAAAAACAAAACAGAAACATTCCAACATTTCTTTAACTGGCTAAGGTTTGCTGAGAGAAAAATGAAACATAGGGTAATTACTTTAGTTATTGATAATGGGACTGAGTTTATTAACAATAGATTCCAAACTATGTTAAAATTGGCTGGTGTCGAGCATAAACATTCTGCACCTTACAGGCCACAACATAACTCGTTTGTAGTATGAAGAGGGCAAACGTTACAAGCCAGGGCTCGCATATGTTATCTCATTCAGGTTTGCCTGAAACACTGTGGGGTGAAGCCATAATGTGCAGCAACCATGTATTAAATAATGTGGTGAACACAATGACCAGTGAATTGCCCTTCATTCATTGGCATGGCAGAAAATCAAATTTAAGTTATTTGCACACATTTGGAGCTCCAGCATGTGTGCATATTCCCTCACAAGTAAGACTGAAAGGGCAACATAGAGCTAGGAAATTATTTTTCGTAGGTTACGAGGCCAACCATAGATCATTTAGATTTTGGGATCCAGGCACAGCTCATGTTTACTGTAGTGCTAGTGCTAAATTTCTTGAGCATGTTGGGTGGCATAAACTGGAACAGGAATCCAGCAATGATGTTGTAACTGATACCCAGGTAGTCCCTAAAGATGAAATAATTAAACCATCAATAGCCATTCAAGAGGAAGAACAGGCACAGGAAGAGGTAAAAGAACAGGAGCAGGTTGAACAGGAGAGTCCACCAGTAAGCCCTGTATTACCTACATGTTCAACCTGAGTAACATGACCATCTGATAGATATCAGTCTAGTGTTGGATACCAAGTGAATACAGTTCCTGGTAACTATAATGAATTAAAACTGTATCCTACTAAGGATCAGGCTGCTTGGCAAGAAGCAATGGATAAGGAACTGAAATCCTTACAAAGGCTGGAGGTCTATGAAAATGTCAGGTTACCACCAGGTGAACATGCCATAGGATGTAAATGGATTTATAAACTTAAGACAGGTGTGGATGGGACTGTTACCCATAAAGCTAGGTTAGTAGCACAAGGGTTCAGTCAGACAGCAAACAACTACAATGAGGTGCTTGTGCCTAGTCTGAAGGCTACTACATTAAGGGCAGCATTAGTGTGGGCATCTAAGGAGAAATACATTATAAATCATTTAGATGTAGAGATGGCATATCTGCATGCACCATTGCAACACACTATTTATTTAAAGAAACCTTTATGTATGAAAAATCATAATACAACTGATTGATGGAAATTAAAAAAGAGTGTTTATGGCTTGAAGCAATCAGGATATGAGTGGAACCAGTGTATAGTTAAGAAATTAACAAAGATAGGTTTTGTAGCTGGCATGGCTGATCCATGTTTATTTAAAAGGGAAAGTAATGGTGTAATTTCATTATTGCTATTGCTTACTGATGACAAAGCATTAATCACTGAAACTGAACAAAAAGCTACTGAGATAATTTCACTATTAGAAAAGAAATTTTAAATAAAACAGTTAGGTGAAATATCTTGGTGTAAAGATAAATAAAACTAGACAGAGGGCAGAGCTGGCGTCGTGACAATACAGCATGCAATCTTGGAGGTCTGAAATCGCAGGTGATATCTTTGCCCTTGGATGGTCCTATTGGACCTAAACCATCCCAAAGAGTCAGCGAAAGCGAAGAGCACATCCTGCTGATCCCAGGGATACCGCAAAGTCCCTGGTTGATCCGGGAGAAGCTCTTCTTGCCAGTGGTAAAGAGGCAGCCATTAATGCTGCTGAAGTTGGGACAGCTCCAAAATGGAAGAAGCAGAAAGAGAAAGTGTGCCAGTAAGGTGAGAAATTTCTATATTCTAAGACTTGAAAGGACATCCTGAAGGAAAGAAGGAATCTGTAAAAGTTTTTGACAGAAATGATCAAGTGGTGATTTTAAATAGAAGCGTCAAAGTAAGGTTTTGGGGTTTTTTTGTGTTTCTGGATTTTCTATATACGATCTTGTTTTTTGATCTTCCTTTTGGTTTACAAGGGGCCCCAGCTGTATTCATGCAAACGATCAATCAAGTGTTACATGAACATTTATACAGGGGGGTTCTGGTTTATCTTGATGATATCCTTATCTACACGGAGACCCTGGATGAACATGTGAAGTTAGTGCGGTCGGTTTTACAGAAACTGTGTGCCGCTAAGTTGTATGCTAAATTGTCAAAGTGTGAATT